>CAUYQU010073025.1:0-23690 GCA_963574635.1 Cheracebus regulus
GTCACCATATTGATGCCGAACTTAGTGCGGACACCCGATCGGCATAGCGCACTACAGCCCAGAACTCCTGGGCTCAAGCGATCCTCCCACCTCAGCCTCCCGGGTAGCTGGGACTACAGGCACGCGCCACCGCGCCCGGCGAGACTCTTTTTCTTTAATTGACGTCATCAGTCATAATACTCCCCATTTGCCTTCCTGGTTCTAATCAGAGCAGGCACTGAAGAGAACATACTTGTCACCTTTTTATAATTTTGACATTTTGAAAAATTATCAAGACTAGGGTGAATTAATTAGTTCCAGATCTTTGAATAATTGGCTAACCATTTTTACAGTGACTCAATACTTTTAGTAACTACTCCATCTTCCTTTTCTGTTTAAGGTCATTTTTAATCAACCATCTAAACAATTTTATCCAATTCAGTTTTCCTGAAGGTTTCTTCCATCTCTTTTATTTTTAGTTACCTTTCTTCTGAAGGATTCTTAATTTTCCCTCCCCCTCCAGCATTAAGTCTCATTCAAGAGAGCTCAATAAGGAGGTCCATAACATTATGCCTCATATCATGTTGTCATCATAATTACCGTGACATCAATTAGCTGGATCAGCAGGATGGAGTTCAGAAAACGTACAGTAGAGTACTTAATTACAGGCTAGAATCTACAGCTGATAACGTTTAGATAAGTTTCCCTTCCAAATCTCATGTTGAAATGTGACCCCCCACCAATGTTGGAGGAGGTGGGCCTAATGGGAGGTGTTTGGGTCTTTTACAAGACGTTTAGTTATCCCCTCCAACTCATGGGCTCCAGTTCCCACTTATGTTTTTCTTCCTGTTTGTGAATGAACCACATAATTTGTGCAACCTCAACCCAAGGACTAGAAGCCAACCTATTCACAAAAAATTTTCCTCGCCAGCCTCTACCATATTTCATTCTGCCCAATAACTCCTTAGCCATAATTATTTGAAATGGACTCAGATCATATCAAATATCCCATCTTCATCACCAACTGAAAAAATTTCACAAATGTAATTGAAAATACTTGCAAAACTCCATAGAGCATATTCATGTGATTATGCTCTGGACTGCCACAGAGCATACTAACGTGAGTATTGCTTGGACTGCTAAGGCCTGTGTCCAGTGTGAAATTCCCAGTGGCGGGCAAGGTTCAGCCTCCAGGCAAAGGCTTTCCTGCACCTGCTGCACTCATTAACTGCTGCTAGTTCCCCACCATACAGTAAGTTGGGGGCATTGGCCTAAGGGTCTCCCACATTTGTTACACTCTTAAAGCTTTTCTCCAGCATGAATCTTCTGGTGCAAAACAAGTGTCTGTTTCCGGATGAACTCTCTCCCGCACTCACTACACACATAAGGCCTTTCCCCAGAGTGGACTTTCCAGTGCCTGATGAGGTTAGGTCTTTGAGTGAAGGCTTTCCCACACTTGCTGCACTCATACGGCTTCTCTCCAGAGTGAACTTTCTGGTGCTGAATGAGTTTAGAGACGCAGCTGAAAGCTTTACCGCATCTGCTGCACTCATAATCACTGCTGTGAATTCTCCAGTGTACATTAAGGTGGGAGCTTTGGCTAAAGGCCTTCCCACATTCACTGCACTCATAAGGCCTTTCTCCAGTGTGAGTTCGTTGGTGCAGAACAAGTGTGTGTTTCCTACTGAACTCTTTCCCACATTCGCTGCATACATAAGGCCTGGCTCCTGTGTGAACTTCCTGGTGTCGAATGAGATTAGACTTACTGCTAAAGAATTTCCCACATTTGCCACACTGATAAAGTCTTTCACCTGTGTGAACTCGCCGGTGCTCAATCAGGCCAGAGATTTGTCTAAAGAGTTTCCCACATTCGCTGCACTCATACGGCCTTTCTCCAGTGTGAACTGTCTGGTGTTTAAAGAGGTCGTAGCTTTGGCTGAAGAATTTCCCACACTCGCTACACTCATAAGGCCTTTCTCCAGTGTGGATTCTCTGATGCCGAGCAAGTGTGTCTTTGCGGGTGAAGCCTTTCCCACATTCACCACACTTGTGATACCTCTGTCCCATGCAAAAGCCACTTACAAGCTTAATATTCCTGTGGGGCTTCACCCTGCTGTGAGAGGCCTGAAGCTGAAGGCCAGCTGTGGCTGAAAAGTCTCTCCCTCCTTTCCCACATGTGAGGGTCTTCTCTGGCATATGGACTATGCGGCTTTTCACAGAGTCTCTGCCCTCCTTCCTTTGGAAGGGGTTCAGGTGCTGATCAAAGTTCGTACTGAACCAGAATTGCCTTCCACACGCCCCACACAAGTACAGTTTCTGCCTGGCTGTTCCTCCATTGTATTTAGCAAGGTGTGAGATATCTTTCAGTATTGGGCCACATATGTCACATGGGTGAGTCTGCAGCTCTGCCAGGAGAGTCCTGACCTGTGACACTCCTGCTGCAGAAATGCTTTGCTCAGAAGATACCACCTCATCCTCCACTCCATGCCAACAACCTGGAAACACAGAAATGCTGATTAAGTGCATGTTTATGGGTGGGAAGGGGCAACCCCGTCATATATGTGTGTTTGACCTACGAAGGAATAAGGTGATGAAACTGTTTCAAGATGAGAGGCATGGTCAGAGTGAGGAAGGAACAGCTTGAGGTATTGAACCTGGAGGTCATACCATGGGGGAGGGCCAATGAAGAGTCAGAATATAAAAATGGAACCAGGCCAGGCTTGGTGGCTCACGCCTGTAATCCCAGCGCTTTGGGAGGCAGAGGTGGGTGGATCACAGTGTCAGGAGTTCAAGACAAGCCTGGCCAATCTGGTGAAACCCCGTCTCTACTAAAAATACAAAATTTAGCCAGACATGGTGGCAGGCACTTGTAGTCCCAGCTATTAAGGAGGCTGAGGCAGGAGAATCCCTTGAACCTGGGAGGCAGTGGTTGCAGTGAGCCGAGATCATTTCACTGCACTCCAGCCTGGGTGACAGAGTGAGACTCCGTCTCCCAAAACAGAATGGAACCAAACACATGACTTCCAGTAGTGCCTTGACTGTTAGTGAATCGTGAGTGCTATGAAAAATGTATCCAGTCCCAGGAAAATCCAACTACAAGTGAGCAGTTGGTGTTCAAAGACTAAGAATATATGCACATCTTGTGAACGCTAATTGCAGGTCAATATTGTCAAAAAAAAGTGCAGACAGAATAGTGGGAAAACATGGGTGTAAGGTGAAGGCCAGAGGTGAAGAATGGTTAAGGGTCTAACAAACTAGAAATGCTATATCTTCATGTCAAGAACGAGGAAGGACAGATAGAAATGCTGTTGGCCATTGGCCCTGGAAACAAACACTGATGTGAACAGTGAATGTTGCCAGTTTTGAACCCAGCTTTGACATCATGCCCTTCGCCAATGTCCACTCACCAGGGCTAGGTCCCCTCTGGGTCTCTCTTCCTGTGGCTGAAGTCACATCCACCTGGTCATACACCCAGGGCTCTTCTCCTTGCTCTAGTTTCATGACTGCATCTGATCTGGAAAATGCAATTCCTAAGGGAAAGTCAGAACATGTGAGTAACTAGTACTGGCCCATGGCAACCCCACTCTAAGATGGACTACAGGGAAGAAAAATAACCTAGGAGGACTTGTGCAGGAATAGCCCAAACATCCCCTGTAAGTGACTATGTAAGTGCTTATAACTCCTGGCAAGGTCAGACCCTAGAAAATGTCACCTGGACTGGGTGCAGTGGCTCACACCTGTAATCCCACACTTTCAGAGGTCAAGTTAGGTGGATTACTTTAGCTTAGGAGTTCAAGACCAGCCTGAGCAACATGACAAAACCCCATGTCTACAAAAAAAATTAGCTGGGCATGGTGGTGTATGCCTGTAGTCCCAACCATTCAGGAAGTAAGTGGATGGCTTGAGCCTGGGAGGTAGAGGTTGCAATGAGCTAAGATCGTGCCACTGCATTCCAGCTTTGGCAACAGAGCCAGACTCTGACTCAAAAAAAGGAAAAAAATATCACCTGGAGATAGGGGCAGAACCTTGGGCACAGAGACACCATAATTTTGGACAGAGTCACCAGTGCAGAAAGTGACCGGACCTAGTGAGATCCACTGGGCAAACCACAAGTCTCCTAACCCAACCTTTGGCTGCAAGGCTTTAGGACTGCTCAGCAAGTAGGGAGGACACTCCGTACAGCTTAGCCCTGGCACCCTCAGCACCTACTCCAGGAAACTGCTAAAGGAAGCAGTGCTCATGACCATGGGAAGAACACAGTGGTACCTGGGCAAAAGGAGAAAAGCATGAGGACCTTACCCAGTGAGGCTAAAAGTGCAAAGTTCTCCAGCATCACATCGTGGTACAGGACTCTCTGAGCATCATCAAGAAGCTCCCATTCTTCCCGAGAGAAGTATACAAACACATCCTCAAAGATCACACAGTCCTGCAAAGCAAGGGACAGCAAGAACCATAAAACGTCTCTTGACCAGGTATGGTAGCAGGCACTTGTAATCCTAGCTACTCTGGAGGCTGAGGCAGGGAATTGCTTGAACTCAGGAGGTGGAGGCTGTAGTGAGCCGAGATCATGCCACTGCACTCCAGCCTGGGCGACAGAGCGAAACTGTCTCAAAAAATAAAGCAACAACAATTTGTTAAAGACTACAAATTGTAAAGAAGATGTAAAATGTAATGTGAAAAACAAAATGTGGTAGAAGGGTGAGCAAAAGTGTAAAATTTGTCTATGGGATCAAAATTAAAGTGCTATCAACTTAAAAGAGCCTGTTGTATCTATAAGATGCTTTCTGTAAGCCTCAGAATAACCACAGCGGCTTATAATAGATACACAAAAGATAAAAAGAAAAGAATCAAGGCATACCACTACAGAAAGCCATCAAACCACAAAGGAAGAAAGCAAAAGAGGAAGAAAGGAACAAAACATTTTCAGAATAACCAGAAACCAATTAACAAAATGGCACTAGTAAAGCCTTAACCTTACTGAACCTCTAAAACTACTAGAAGAAAACAGTGAAAGTTTCATAACATTTGGTCTAGGCAGAGATTCTTTAGATAGGACCCCAAAAGCACAGGCAATGAAAGCAAAAATAGACAAATGGGACTGCATCAAACTAAAACGTTTTTGCACAGCGAAGAAAAGAGTAAGAGTGAAGAGACAAACTGGAAGAAAATATTTACAAATCATACATGAGGCATACCCCAAAAGGATCTGAATACACATTCATCTCTTTTTTTTTCTTCTATTTTTTGTTTTTAACAGGCCCAATAAAACTTCTACTGAATAGATATTTCTGAAGACATACAAATGTCTAACAATATATGAAAAAAACACTCAATATCTTCAAACATCAGAGAAATACAAATTAAAACAATGAGATATTACCTCATACCTGTAAAATTGGCTATCTTCAAAAAGATCAAAGATAACCAGCCTTGTCAAACGTGGAGAAAAGAGACTCTCATATGTGGTTGGTAGTATTGTGAATAAGCGCAGCCATTTTGGAAAAATGCATGGAGGTTCTTGAAAAAACTAAAAATAGAATTACCACATGAACCAGCAATCCCACTACTGAGTATATTCCCAAAGAAATTGAAATCAGTATGCCAAAAAGATGTCTGTACTCCGATATTCAATGTAGCAGTATTCACAATGGCCAAGATTTGGAACAACCTAAGTACCCATTAACAGATGAATGAATTTTTAAAATGTGTATATATGCAATAGAATAATAAGTTTTTTAAAAAGCAGGGAATTCTGTAATGAAATAATATGGATAAAATTAGATGACATTATGTTAGGTGAAAAGAACAGACATAAGACAGAAAAATGTTGTATGATCTCACTTACATGCAAAATTTTAAAAACCCAACTCATAGAAGTAGAGTAGAAGGGTAGTTACCAGAGGCTGCAGGTGGGAGGAGGGTCAGGCAGAGAAAGGGAAGAGACTAGTTGATGGGTACGAAGTTAAAGTTAGGAGGAATAAGTTCTGGTGTACCATTGCACGGCAAGGTGACTTTAGTTGGTAATCACATATATTTCAAAATAGCTAGGCTGAGCACAGTGGCTCACGCCTGTAATCCCAGCACTTAGAGAGGCCAAGGTGGGCAGATCACAAGGTCAGGTGTTTGAGACCAGCCTGACCAACATGGTGAAAAAAAATTAAAAAATTGCAAGTGGCCAGGTGTGATGGCTCACTCCTGTAATCCCAGCACTTTGGGAGGCGGAGGGGAGTGGATCACCTGAGGTCAGGAATTTGAGACCAGCCTGGCTAACATGGTGAAACCCCGTCTCTACTAAAATACAAAAATTGGCTGGGAATGGTGGTGCATGCCTGTAATCCCAACTTCTGGGGAAACTGAGGCAGGAGAATCACTTGAACCCAAGAGGCGGAGGCTACAGTGAGCTGAGATCAGTCCACTGCCCTCCAGTCTGGGCAACAGAGTGAGACTCTGTCTCTAAATAAATAATAAAGGTAAACTAAAACTAAAGCCAGGTGCAGTGACTCACACTTGTAATCCCAACACTTTGGAAGGCCGAGGCCGGTGGATCAGTTGAGGTCAGGAGTTCAAGACTACCTGGGCCAACATGGTGAACGTTGCCCCCAACCCCCAACTAAAAATACTAAAATTAGCCGGGTGTGGTTGGGGGCACCTGTAAGCTACGCGGGAGGCTGAGGCAGGAGAATCTCTTGAACCTGGAAGGTGGAGGTTGCAATGAGTCACTGCACCCCACGCTGGGTGACAGTGAGACTTCGTCTCAAAAAAGTAAAAATAATAAGCTAAAAGGAAACACACAAAATGAGAGTGAGAACATCAGATAGTAGCAAACTGATAGCACACGACACATGGTTGCCATCCCAGGCCAAACTCCTCATACCCTATAGCGCTCTCCTCCTGCGAACACTGAAAAGAGCCCTTTCAAATGCCAGGACCCTTCTCTTCCGCAGGGGGAGTCTCAAGAATGCCCACGCCCCCTTACCTGCAATCCAGTCCCAGCGTTCTCATCTCTTGACCCCAGAGAGCATCTGAAATAACATCCTTAAGACTGCCCCATTTAAATGTGATCTCCTGGCCTTGACCTAGTCCAGACCACTCCCTTCGCCCCAAGACATTTTAAGTCCAGCCCCTTCCCCACAACTTCAGACCCCTCTAGTTGCCTACGTGAGGAAGCGGCCATCAGCCATCATTCCGAAATCCAAACGCTCATGGAAAAATACAGCAAAACACCTCGCTCTTCTTTCACGCCTTGCCTTCAATCATAGGTGCATATGATGGAGCAGAAAATCCTGCTGTTTCATATTTAATACCTACCCAGAATATGATCACTTCCACCTACTCACCTGCTATGACTCTTGCTTGGTACATCCACCACCAAGGCATTCCTGGAATCCACTGCAGCACCTCCTTACCGGTCTCCTCGCACCCATCCTTACAGTCCCCACCCCAAACTAATGTTCTCTCTTCAGCAAATTTCGACACACTTAAAATCCCAGCTAAGATCACGTCCTATTCAAAACCCTCCAGTAATCTCAACGCTTTCAGAATGAAGGGACAACCTCTCAGCCTTAAGCCTGCCATTCCAGGCAGTTCCTCAAACTCTGCTCCATGCTGACGAGAACCCTGTCTGCCAAAAGCCCACGGGTCGGCAGCACCCCCGACGTTTTACCCGCGCCGTCCCCTCCGCCCGTAATTCTCTCACACCCACCCACACCGAGATAGGACCCTGCCCGAGTGCGTCGCTGTCCTGGGGCACAAGGGCTGCAGGGACTTGACGATTCGGAGTCGGAGAAAGGGTGGCTGAGGGCCCGGAGGACACAGCACCCACCCGTGCGGAGTCGGTTAGCTCCGCCACAGGACCGTGGGCGCGGACAGCGGCTGGGAGTGGCAGACGTCTCGATCCGGGCCTCAGGCACTTCCGTGGCCGCAGAGCTTCGGGCGCGTCTGGGGACACTGGAGACATCTCCGCCGCGCTTTCCCGACAGCTCCACCTGCGGCTCATCCGTGTTACGGAGCCCCAGCCAGCTGCAGCCTCGCAGAAACAAACAAAATGTCCCCTACGAGGAGGAGACGGAAGTCCCGCCCGTGCGCCCTCCTCATGCACGGAAACGCCTCTCCTGGGCCCCCGCTGGATGTGTAACGAATGGGTTTGTGGGTAGTGTAGTTTCCACTGAACCTACCGTCCAGGCGGGTCAATTCTCAGTCCGGTCTCTTGGGAAATCACTCGAAGTACGAGGGCCAGGGTGTTTGGGAAAAGTAACTCGAGATTCAAAGGGCTTGCAGGATTTCTGTCCTTTTTTTAAAAATTATTTATTTATTTGGTTTTTTTTTTTTTGAGATGGACTCTCGCTGGATAGCCCAGGCTGTGGTACCGTGGCGCAATCTTGGCTCACTGCAACCTCCACCTCCCAGGTTCGTGCTATTCTCCCAAATAGCTGGGACTTCAGGGGCCCGCCACCACGCCCCCGGCTAATTTTTGTATTTTTAGCAGAGACGGGGTTTCACCATATTGGCCAGGCTGGTCTCGAACTCCTGACCTTGTGATCCACCTGCCTTGGCCTCCCAAAGTGCTGTGATTACAGGCGTAAGCCACCGCGCCTGGTCCAACTTCCATCCTCTTAAAAAGTCTGGACCTAGATTCCCCAGAGTGTAGTCTGCACCATCGCAGAAATGTTGAGACGTTTCAGATGCTCCCTAAAGCTGCACAACTAAATAGACACACCACATCACAGTGTCTCTTTACATACTCTCATAGCTAGGAGCTAATAACTGTTACCTTGTTTCTTTTTAAATATGTGTACGCTCAAGCTTTACAGTCACTTTTGTGAGCTTCAATTTGGTCAGAGACCGAAGAGAAAAAACTCCAAACAAGGCCATGGAATGGAAGAAGGAAGAGGGATGATGTGGAGACTCCCTGAAATCAATGGACAGATTTCCTCAGAAAACTCTCCCTGCCTGCGTAATCAGTGAGTATATCCACACCAGCAAAACACAGTGCAGTTACCATTTACCCTGTCGTTGTAAGTAAGGTGTCTGTATTAGGAAGTGAGATTATCCCTGGGGGGAAGAAAACCCTGAAAGCTATTAATAATGATTCTGTAGTTATTTGAAGATAATGAAAGACGTTGCTTTGAGGAAATATCTGCGATAGATGGACAAAATTAAGATCTTGATAAAGTTTGAGCCTGAATACCTAAGTATGAGAAGTGAAAGAATGAAGTTAAACGTGGTTATATTGGAATCTTGACCACACTTTGTCTACAAAATGTGACTCTTTTCTTCTGGAAGTGCTGAGCAATTGTAAAGAGGATATCAGAATGGTAAAAATCATCAGCAAAGTTGTGCTGTCTTAATAATTAACTGTTAAAATATACATCCACGGAACACCTAAGAGCTCTCAATAGGTACTTTTTAGATGTATTAGTAGCATGAGAGACTTCACTAATAAAATTCCCAAGATTCTTAGACATACAGGATATGTCTTGCATATGATTTTTGTCCTGTATCACTTTTGACTTTGTCACAATATCCTAAGTAATCTGTGCTCAGCTTTTTTTTTTTTTCCCAATAAACTACTAAAATTTAGCAGTTAGGGCTATTTTTCCATCACAGTAATTGGCTCTTAACTCATTTAAACAGCAACACTAACTGAAAATCATACCTCCATGAGTCGAGATCTAAACAATATCTGTGGCAGGGCTCCCCAAATCTCAGGCTGCAGAATGGTCCATGGCCTGTTAGGAACCAGGCAGCACAGCAGGAGGTGAGTGTTGGCAAGCAAGCATTGCCACCTAAACTCCGCCTCCTATCAGATCAGGGTGGCATTAGATTCTCATAGGAGCACAAACCCTACTGTGAACTGTGCATGTGAGGGATCTAGGTTACATACTCCTTATGAGAATCTAATTAATTCCACCTCCACCCCCTCACCCTCCATTCCCGTCTGTGAAAAAATTGTATTTCATGAAACTGGCACCTGGTGCCAAAAGGGTTGGGGACCACTGGTCTATGGTGTCTCTGCAGATTTGGCTAAAGGAAGACCAACAGGTGGCAATTAGAATTTTAAAATCTTATTTTTTCAAATTCGAGAATGGAAAAGACTGTTCTTTTGACGAAGTCTTAAACAACTAACTTCAATTATTTTGAGGTAACTGTGGATCAATACACACGCTCTGAAAATCAGCCTCACTCCAGTATTACACTTCTGAAAGGAAGCAGATGAATCACACTACCAAGCTTCTGAAAATCAACCAATGATACAACCCAGTCCAGAAATCAGAGAAAGCTTCTCCTAGCCAACAACCAAACAGCAGTGGCCTCTTTCCAGTGGCCTTGCTTTTGAAAGTAAACTTCTGAACAGTAGGCTTACTTTAGTGACTATACTCTCAGGCTAAAAATTCACTCAACCCTAACCACTCCCACTTCTGAAAGTCCACCAGGCCTTGATTAAGAGAAATCCCAATAGAGAAGATAAAATCATCACCTACCACATTGTAAATGAGTCTTTTAGCCAAATGTCTTTTTGAATGTACAGTTGCCAAAAATATTTTCTCATTCCAAAATTAGAAGGAAATTTTAAAATACCAACACAAAATGTATTGTAATAATATTATATTGTTAATAGTATATGAAATAGTATATAATAGCAGTCCATTTATTATTAGAGAGATTAAGGTCTAAATGCTTTACTGTTTATGACACAGCCATAGATGCAAGTAAACACAATGAAGAAAAAGGTGTTTTTCTTTTTTTGCACGTGTAATATTTTCCTTGTGAAAATAAGGTTCGAGGCTATTGAGAATAAATAATTTTCAGAGGAAACTTCAGACGTGTGGTGGTGCGTGCCTGTAATCTCAGCTGCTCAGGAGGCTGAGGCAGGAGAATCACTTGACCCCAGGAGGTGGAGGTTGCAGTGAGCAGAGATCACACCATTGCACTCCAGCCTGGGCAACAGAGCAAGACTCCATCTCAAAAAAAAAAAAGCCAGAAGGGTGATGTGGGTGCAGCCATTGAAATGGCTATGTCTGCCATTTTCAATTTTCAGTCTATTGACTGTCATCTTGCTGTTATATGTACCTGTGCTTATATTCGATACTTGGCACCCAGCCTCCTGTACAGAAGTAAAACTGGATTGTTGGGTATACTGTGGAAGTGTGCCAGAACTGGTGAACAGAAGAGTCCTTAGGTTGCAGTATGCTATATAGTAATGGCCTTCAGCGTCGTCTTCATACAGTAGCTGGGAAGAACGTCGGATTTTAATTGCCATCAGATTTCACTGAGAACAAGGACTTACTGCAGAAAATAATGGAACGGATGGTTAACTCTTTTATCTCCGATCACTGAATGAGATAAAGTTCCAGATGCTATTCTCTATTTTTATATTATTGGACCAGTGTTCTATATAAATAATTAAGATGTAACCATTTAATAGTCTATAACGATCAGTCTCAGTACTGTCACTACAATATTACATTCTGCAAATGTTATTCTGTTGTGTCAGATACCAAATTTCAGTGAGGCATCTCTAAGTCACATAGTAGAAAACAAAATTGGTTAATTACTCAAGTTCTTTTCACTGTGATTTGGAAATGATTTAATCCCTTTTTTGGACTAGCTTTTTTATTAAAATGGCTCACGTTGATAAAAAGAAAAAAAACTATAATGAAATATCATTTCACCCCGGTTAAAATGGCTCATTCATAAGACAGGCAATAACAAATGCTGTTGAAGGTATAGAGAAACGGAAACCCTCATACACGGTTGTTGGGAATGTAAATTAATGTAGCATTATGGAGAACAGTTTGGAGGTTTCTCAAAACACTAAAACTAGCAACCTAAGTGTCCATCCTCCTGTGACTGGATAAAGAAAATGTGGTACTAGATACACAATAGAATACTATTCAGCCATGAAGAGGAATGAGATCCTCCAGTTATTTGCAACAACAAGGATGGAACTGGAGGTCATCATGTTATGTGAAATAAGCCAGGCACAGGAAAACAAAACAGACGTTGCATGCTTTCAGTTATTGGTAGGATATAAAAATCGAAACGACCTCATGGAGAGAGACAGTAGAAGATAGTTTAGCAAAGGCTAGAAAGGGTAAAGTAGAGGGTGGGGATGGCTAACAAGTAGAAAAAATTAAATCTTTGGAAAGAGTGAATGAGATCTACTATTTGGTACCACTACAGGGTGACTGTGGTCAATAATTTAATTGTACATTTTAAAATAATTAAAAGAGTATAATATGATTGTTTGTAACACCAAGGATAAATACTTCAGGGAATGGATATCCAATTTTTCATGACATGAATATTCATTGCATGCCTGTATCAAAACAGCTCATGTGCCCCATAAATATATATGCCTACTATGTACCCACAGAAATTAAAATTTAATTTTTTAAAAAAAGAATGAAAGCCTCCGCAAGTCTGACTGCTGAGACTGCTAGCTGTAATGTAAAACCAGTTTCATCTAACAGCTGTTGACAAAACCTCCTGAAACTCTAAGAACACTTTCACTCATTGCTGTCACTTACCAGTAAAAACTTGCCGGCTCTACAAGACCTTAGTAGGGCCCGTGAACTTTTTAAAAAGGCAATACATAACATTTCCATTTTCTTTTTCTTTCTTTCTTTCTTTTTTTTTCCCACAAAGTCTTGCTCTTGTCGCCCAAGCTGGAGTGCAGTGTTGTGATCTTGACTCACTGCAAACTCTGTCTCCCAGGTTCAAGTGAGTCTCCTGCCTCAGCCTCCTGAGTAGTGGGATTACAGGTGCCCACCATCACACCTTGCTAATTTTTGTACTTATAGTAGAGACAGGGTTTTGTCATGTTGGCCAGGCTGGTCTCGAACTCTTGACCTCAGGTGGTCCACCCACCTTGGCCTCCCAAAGTGCTGGGATTACAGGCGTGAGCCTCCACTCCTGGCCAACATTTCTATTTTCCTAGAAGACCTCTAACCTTCTTTTGTCCTTCAGACATACCGAGGACCACTTGGTCTGCATGTTTGCTCTGAACTGCAGTTCTTTCTTCTCAAATAAAATGTTTTAATTTCAGAGACTCATTTCTTTATTTGATTTGATTTTAAAAAGACAAAAGTGAGACCAGCCCACAGGTCCAAATGAGGCCAGGAATATGAGGTCCTGGTTAAGTCCTGCTGGACTCTCAGGTGGGCACTAAGGCCAAACAGACTGCAACTGGCATGACTAAACAAATCTAGATCCCAAGGCTTGCATCAGCAAATCCAGCTTCAAAATCTTCATACCTTCATTACCTGATTCCGGTTCTTATTCCAGGAGACCCTGACACTGGGGTCTCCATGGAGCTTTCACTGGCCTTGGAGGATGGACCTTGCTGGTACTGAGAGTGTTAGTAGGCATGGCCTGGCTCCCCCTGCGTCTGGCAAGCCATGGAACATGCAGACAATGAACTGTAAGGCAGTATTTAAAATGTGGCAGCTTAAGGTCAACCAAGTGTGGAGATAAGGAGGTGTAAGGTGAAGTTGCTTTAGTTTGTACTATATATATTGTTGAGTAAGAAAAATTGGCCAGGTGTGGTGCCTCTCACTTGTAATCCCAGCACTTTGGGAGGCTGTGGCAGGTGGATCTCTTGAGGTCAGGTGTTCGCAACCAGCCTGGTCAACATGGCAAAACCCGGTCTCTACTGAAAATCCAGAACTGGCCAGGCACGGTGGCTCACACCTGTAATCCTAGCACTTTGGGAGGCCGAGGTGGGTGGATCACCTGAGGTCAGGAGTTCAAGACCAGCCTGGCCATCATGGTGAAAACCCATCTTAAAAAAAAAAAAAAAAGCTGGGTGTGGTGGCTCACGCCTGTAATCGCAACACTCTGGGAGGCTGAGGTGGGCGGATCACCTGAGGTCAGGAGTTCAAGACCAGCCTGGCCATCATGGTGAAACCCCATCTTATTAAAAAAAAAAAAAGTACAGAACTTAGCCAGGCATGGTGGTGGGCGCCTGTGATCCCAGCTACTCAAGAGGCTGAGGCAGGAGAATCGCTTGAACCCGGCGGGGGGTTGAGGGGCAGAGATTGCAGTGAGCCAAGATTGTGCCACTGCACTCCAGCCTGGGCAACAGAGTGAGACTCCATTTCAACAAAAAAACAAAAAAAAGAAAAGAGAAAAAGTGCATATGTGTATACTTTAGGGGTTGAAAAACATATTTTCTTCACCCATTGCTAGCTTCTTGGTTGAGACCCCTATAGCAGAAGGCAGATTAACCAAAGAAAAGCATACAAATTTATTTTAAATAAGTCTGTATGACATGGGAGCCTTCACATGGTAATGAGGAACCAAAGAAACAAGTAAACCTGAGTGTCTTTAATGCTATGTTTGATAAAGTGATAGATGGTCTTGGAAGTGGTTGGAAGTATGATTAGATAAAAAAGGGATGATCCGATGGGAGTTGGAGCAAGGAAAATTACTTCTTTCAGAGAGCCAGCAAATGGCGAAGATGGCAGCTAATATCCTAAAGAGCCATCTTAAGTAAGCACAAATTTCAGGCTCTTTTTATGTTAAGGGCAGGGAGAATAGAAGGGAGTTGGGATCGACATGTGAGCAATGACTGCAGATATCTGGGCACCAGTATGGGTTGGAGAAGGCTACGAAGTCTCTCTGTCTTTGGTCAGGTCACAATTGGCCCACAAATCTTCAACACAACATTGTTACTTGTATGTACACACTCTTTATTTGCTTGGGAGTTAGCCTAGGGAAGGGACTATTATCATCCTTGCTTTATTTTAATTTTATTTTATTTTATTTCTTCTAAAAAGTTGGGGGTGAAGATACACGTGTAGAACATGTAGGTTTGTTGCATAGGTATATGTGTGCCATGGTGCTTTGTTGTACCTATTGACCCGTCCTCTAAGTTCCCTCCCCTCACCCCCCACCCCTCTCTGTCCATGTGTTCTCACTGTTCAACTCCCACTTGAGTGAGAACATGTGACATTTCGTTTTCTGTTCCTGTGCTAGTTTGCTGAGGATAATGGCTTCCAGGTCCATCCATGTCCCTGCAAAGGGTATGATCTTGTTCCTTTTTATGAGCCTAGGAATTCAACCAGCCTAGGTAACGTGGTGAAACCTTGTCTCTACAAAAAAACAAATAAATAAATAACCAAAATTAGCTGGGCATGCAGTATCTCTCTCTCTTTCTCTCTCTCTCTTTTTTTTTTTTTTTTTTAGAAGAGTCTCACTCTGTAATCAGGCTGGAATGCAGTGGTGTGATCTCGGTTCACTGCAACCTCCGCCTTCTGGGTTTGGAGTCATTCTCCTGCCTCAGCCTCCTGTGTAGCTGGGAATACAGGCGTGCGCCACCATGCCAAGCTAATTTTTGTATTTTTAGTAGAGACGGGGTTTCACTACGTTGGCCAGGATGGTCTCTATCTCTTGATCTTGTGCTTACCCGCCTCGACCTCCCAAAGTGCTGGGATTATAGATTGGAGCCATGGCCCTCGGCCTTTATTTATTTATTTATTTGAGACAGAGTCTCATTTTGTTGCCCAGGCTGGAGTGCAGTGGTGCAATCTCGGCTCACTGCAACCTCCGCCTCCTGGGTTCAGGCAGTTTTCTGGCCTCAGCCTCCTGAGTAGCTGGGATTACAGGTGCCCACCACCACACCTGGCTAATTTTTGTATTTTTAGTAGAGATGGGGTTACCCTGTTGGTCAGGCTGGTTTCAAACTCCTGATCTCGTCATCCACCTGCCTCCGCCTCCCAAAGTGCAGGATTATAGGTGTGAGCCACCATGCCTGGCCCCCACCTCCTTTTTTTTTTTTTTAATTGGGATAGACTCTCGCCCTGTTGCCAAAGCTGGAGTGTAGTGGTGCAATAGTGGCTCATTGCAACCTCTGCTGCCGGGTTCAAGCGATTCTCCTGCCTCAGCCTCCTGAGTACCTGGGATTACAGGCGTGTGCCACCATGCCAGCAAATCTTTCTGTATTTTTAGTGGAGACAGGGTTTCAGCATCTTGACCAGGGTGGTCTTGAACTCCTGACCTCATGATCCATCTGTCTGTGCCTCCCAAAGTGCTGGGATTACAGGCGTGGGCCCCTGCACCCAGCTGTAGCATCTCTTTATTTAAATGAGATCCCATTTGTCAATTTTGGATTTTGGTCGCAATTGCTTTTGGCATTTTTATCATGAAGTCTTTTCCCATGCGTATGTCCTGCATGACAATGCCCAGGTTTCCTTTTAGGGTTTTTATGGTTTGGATTTTGCATTTAAATCTCTAATCCATCTTGAGTTAATTTTTTGTATAAGTGTAAGGAAGGAGTCTAATTTTAGTTTACTTTCTTCCCCCCTCCCCCCGAGAAGGAGTCTTGCTCTGTTGTCCAGGTTGGAGTACAGTGGCACAATCTCGGCTCACTGCAACCTCCACCTGCCGGGTTTAAGCGATTCTTCTGCCTCAGCCTCCAGGGTAGCTGGGATTACATGCACGCGCCTCCATGCCCAGCTAATTTTTGTATTTTTCTTTTTTTTTCAGTAGAGATGGGATTTCACCATGTTACCCAGGCTGGTCTCAACTCCTGACCTTGTGATCTGCCCACCTCAGCCTCCCAAAGTGTTGGGACTACAGGCGTGAGCCATGGCGCCCGGCCCAGTTTTCGTATTCCACAGTGGCTAGCCAGTTTCACCAGTACCATTTACTGAAAAGGAGATCCTTTCTCCACTGCTTATTTTTGGCAGGTTTATTGAAGATCAGATGGTTGTAGATGTGTGGCGTTATTTCTGAAGTCTCTATTCTGCTCCATTATTTCTGAGGTCTCTGTTCTCCATTCGTCTGTATGTCTGTTTTGGTACCAGTTCCATGCTGTTTTGGTACCGTAGTCTTGTAGTATAGTTTGAAGTCAGGTAGCGTGATGCGTCCAGCTTTGTTCTTTTTGCTTAGGATTGTTTTGGCTATATGGGGGTCTTCTTTAATTCCATGTGAATTTTAAAATAGTTTTTTCTAAGTCTGTGAAGAATGCCAATTAAAAAGGAGGGACTCTTTCCTAACTCATTTTATGAAGTCAGTATCATCCTGATACCAAAACCAGAAAGAGACACAACAACAAAAATGAACTTCAGGCCAATATCCCTGATGAAAATCAGTGCAAAAATTATCAATAAAATACTGGCAAACCGAATCCAGCAACACATCAAAAAACTTGCCCACCATGATTAAGTCGGCTTCCTCCCTGGGAGGCAAGGCTGGTTCAACATATACAAATCAATAAATGCAATCCATCACATAAACAGCACCAATGACAAAAACCACATGATTATCTCAATAGATGCAGAAAAGGCCTTTGATGAAATTCAACATCCTTCCATGTTAAAAGCTCTCAACAAACTAGGTATTGATGGAACATATCTCAAAATAATAAGAGCTCTTTGTGACAAACCCACAGCCAATATCATATTGAATGGGCAAATGCTGGAAGCATTCCCTTTGAAAACTGGTACCAGGCAAGGATGCACTCTCTCAGCACTTCTGTTCCACATAGTACTGTAAGTTCTGGCCAGGGCAATCAGGCAAGAGAAAGAAATAAAGGGTATTCCACAAATAGGAAGAGAGGACGTCAAATAGTCTCTGTTTGCAGATAACTTGATTTTATGTTTAGAAATCCCATATCATCTCAGCCCCAAAACTCCTTAAACTGATAAGCAACTTCAGCAAACTCTCAGGATACAAAACAAATGTCCAAAAATCACAGGCATTCCTTTACACCAACAATAGACGATCAGAGAACCAAATAATGAATAAACTCCCATTCACAACTGCTGCAAAAGAGAATGAAATACCTAGGAATACAGCTAACAAGCGATGAGAAGGACCTGTTCAAGGAGAGCTACAAACCACTGCTCAAGAAAATAAGAGAGGGTACAAACAAATGGAAAAACATTCCATCCTCTTTAAACCTCTTTTCTTTTAAATTACCCAGCTTGCTTAGCAAGTGTGTGGGGGGAAAGGCAGAGGGAGGGGAATAAACTAAATAATTAAAATAAAAAAATAAATTACCTAGCTTCAGGTATTTCTTTTACCTTATTATGGATAGGAAAAATCAATATTGTGAAAATGGCCGTACCGCCCTAAGTCACTTATAGATTCAATGCTATTCCCATCATCCTTGCTTTAAAGTTAAACTATAAAGTATATTCTTCCCACTACATTCTTGGCCTATGTGCAGAGATAAGTAAAATCAGTTAACTCAAAAGATACTACCGCCAGGGTAGGGAGGTTAGGAGTGAAATGGAGTTCATTATGCTAGACTTCCTTTTCACCATTACAGTCAGGTATCCAAGTTATTTCTATTTCTTCTCAGACATCACTGCAAAAACTTCTGTTATATTAGCTTCTTTCATCATCCACGAATGTGTCCCCAGAGCTATTTGTGTTACCATCTTTGTTTCTTTGTTTGTTGTGTTTTTTTTTCAGAGATGGGGTCTCGCTATGTTGCCCAGGCTTGTCTCAAGCTCCCGAGCTTAAGCAATCTGCCTGCCTCAGCCTCCCAAAGTGCTAGGATTACAGGTGTGAGCCACCAAACCTCGCCTGTCACCACCTTTGAACCACTACATGGTCATTGCTAATAGCTTTCTGTAATTCACGTTTTACAACTGTTTTCCCAAGATAGTATCACTTCCTGTGCAGAGCAGCCTCAGCAAACACACACACACACACACACACACAGTTACTTCCCAGCAATGATGAAATAGTGAATGCAAAACCTGAGGGTAGAGTGCTCTCTTTGCATACGTGCTTTGCCTTTGAAAACAGCTGCCATTGTCAATACCAAAGTAGCACTTATTTCGTTGTTCTTTTTTTGGAAGTCGAGGTCACATTCCTAAAAGTCTTTACATATATGTCATGATATTAAGTAAGGGATGATAAGTGGATAAAAGTGTTGCTCAGTGAATTGGATGGAATAATAGAGGCAGGAGAAATGCTTTCTGTGGGGCCCATAGACCGAGACCCTCCTTTGTACTCCTGCTTCATGGTGACCCTCCTGCCTCCCTGTTTGTCCTTCACAGTCCTATTTGCAATATTGTTTTCTTATTGTCCACAATCAAACAGACACAGAATAACAAACAGATTGATGTAGTTTGGATGTTATCCCCTCTAAATCTCGTGTTGAATTGTTATTCCCAATGTTGGAAATGGAGCCTGGTGGGAGGTGTCTGGGTCATGGGGGCAGATGCCTCGTGGCTTGTTCTGTCCTCAAGATAGAGTGAATTCTCACAAGATCTGGTTGTTTAAAAGTGTGTGGACCTCTCCCACCCACTCTGTCTCTCACTTGCTCCCTCTTCAGCCATGTGAGATGCCTGCTCCCCTTTCTCCTGAAGTCATGATTGTTATTATTTTTTTGAGACGGACTCTCACAGTGAGAGTCCGTCTCAAAAAAAGTGCAATAGGCGATCCCGGCTCACTGCAACCTTTGCCTCCTGGATTCAAGCTATTCTCCTGCCTCAGCCCTAAAGCCATGATTGTAAGCCTCCTGAGGCCTCACCAGAAGCAGATGTGCGGGCTATGCTTCCTGTACAGCCTCCAGAACTGTGAGTCAGTTAAACCTCTCTTCTTATAAATTACCCAGCTTCAGGTATTTCTTTTACCAACGCAACATTTGAATTCAATATAATGATTATTAGCTTCTGCTAAGTGTGGACGCATTTTGTGTCTGAATGTCTATGGAATAATCTGTTCATTTGAATCTGTAGCCCCTGGGAACATGCTCAGTTCCAGACTCTGAAATAATATGTCTCCTAACACTTGGGTTACGAGTACAGAAATGTGAGTCTTGCCCACTTGACAAGGGGATCTTCTCGTCATTTGGACTCAGGGAGTCATTTCCCAGCGTCCCTCGCGGTGGCGGTCGGCGGCCCCGCCCCGCGGGCTGTGGATCCGGGGGAACTACATTTCCCAGAATGGCCTGCGTCGGCGGCGTTTCCGTGTACGGAGCCTAACTGCTGAGGCGGGACTTTCAGCGTCCTCGTTGAGGCAGGCAGATTGGCCTCCCTGTGGTTCACGGACTCTATCTGCAATTCCTGAGCGCTGCAGCGGAACCCGAGAGACCAGACCCAGAAGGATCGTTGTCTCCGCTGCACAGTGGCGGGGCTGAGGCTCGGCGCCGCCCTCAGTCACCGCCAACCCCGCGTCTCCCTTGTGCCCAGAGACCGATGGCGGCGGCCGCGCTTACGGCCCAGGCTCAGGTGAGTACTGCAGCCTCCGGGCCTCCGCCGCCCTCCCCACCAAGTCCAAAAGCCCCGAGCGAGAGACGCCTGCTCGCGTCCCCGCAGTCCAGGCCCCAGAGTTGGGATCAGCGAGGCGATGGCGCCGGGGCCCCTGTTTTGCACATCTGGTGTGGTGCGGAGGGGCAGAGCAGGAGAAGCACAGGGGCCTGCGTGGGCAAAGGCTTGGAGGCGCGATTGAGCTGGAGGATTGGGGAACCTGGGCTCATCTTTGTTCTGTGAGGACCTGTGTGAGGCTAAGTTAAGCCTGGAGTAGCAGAGTAATGGCTGTACCTTTGATGTGAGGATTCTAGAGGCCATGGAGACTTTTGAACAAAAGGGAGGCAGTCTATGTTAGGATTTTTAAGTTTTCCAAGAGCTGCTCAGGACTAGGAGGCGCGATGAGAGCCCTGAAGCACTGAGCGTTTGAATCTTTGTTCAAGGTCACACAGCTGGTAAGAAGAGACACCGAGCACTGAGGCACGGCAGGTAGGCATTTAGCTGGAGGTCACCTGGTTCCAGGGCTAGGCCAAGAGACAGGTAGGCACGAGTTCACTGAACCCCACTGTGAACACATTCTTACAAGGCCTGCTTCTTCGCACAGGTTCCTGTGGCTACAGAAGCACGTATGGGACCAGTACAGGTAAGTGGAAGATGTCCCAGTCCCTCACTGGCCTCAGCCCCCACCCTCATGTTCTGAAGAGCTCTTAAGTGCTATTCCCCAGGTCTTTAGGTCTGAGGACCCTGGAGAAACCCCAAGCCAGAGTCCTAAGCCCATGTCGGATTTTCATGTAGAAGTGTTCACATTTTTTTCCCAACCAATATGAACAGGTGTGGAGGATTATGTAACAGGAACTAGTACCAAGATGTGCAAATGCTTAGAAGTGAAACTGCAATGGAGTCAGGATAGCATGCTTGCTTAAAAATTAAAGTTGCTATTCTGGAGGTTTGGGTCAGGAGAGGGAGGTGGTCTTAACACGATCTTCTTTTCGTTTTTTGTTCCTGAGACGGAGTCCCGATCTTGTTGCCCAGGCTGGAGTGCAATGGCGTGATCTTGGCTCATCGCAGCCTCCGCCTCCCAGGTTCGTGCACTTCTCCCGCTTCAGCCTCCCAAGTAGCTGGGATTGCAGGAATGCGCCATCATGCCCTGCCAATTTTTATATTTTTAGTAGAGACGGGGTTTCTCCACTTTGGTCAGGTTGGTCTCGAACTCTCGCCCTCAGGTGATCTGCCCTCCTTTGTCTCCCAAAGTGCTGGGATTATAGTGAGCCACCACGCTCAGTCTTTAACAGAATCTTAACAGGCTTTCTGTGGCGGCAGAATGGAGAACAGTGTGATTGAGGGAGGTCCAAGGAAGACCAGGGTAGAAGCTACTACCATAATCCAGGTGAGGGTTAATGGACCAGAATGTTGATTTAGGAAAAGTAGTTAGATTCTGAATACATGTTTTAAAAGGGTGCTACCAGGTTTTCTGTGAGCTGATAAAACAGGACTCGGGCCGGGCATGGTGGCTCACACCTGTATTCCCAGCACTTTGGGAGGCCGAGGTGGGTGGATGACCTGAGGTCGGGAGTTCAAGACCAGTCTGACCAACATGGAAAAACCCCATCTCTACTGAAAAGACAAAATTGGCTGGGCATGATGGCACACACCTGTAGTCCCAGCTACTCAAGAGGCTGAGGCACAACAGTTGCTTGAACCCGGGAGGTGGAGGTTGCGGTGAGCGGAGATCACGCCATTGCACTCCAGACTGGACAACAGAAGCAAAACTCCCTCCAAAAAAAAAAAGGATTGAGCGATGACCCTAGAGTTTTCAGTCTTAGCAGCTATAGAGATGGAAGCTCCATCAGCTGTCATGGGGAATATTGTAGATGCCCAATATTCACAGAGGACATCAGGAGCTTTGTTTGGCCATAGTAAGAGTCCGAGGTATTTCACCCACTGAGTAGAGGTATGAAATGGAGAGCTGGACACACAAGTCTGAAAATCTCAGGGGTTCACGATAGAGAGATCCATAATGTGGCTGCTCTGCGGCCTAAGGTGCGTGAACTCTGGTCATTTAGAAGGAGCAATCTTCAAGGTGGTGGTGAAGCTGTAAAACGACAGAAACAGAAGAGTAGGAGATGTGGGCTGGATTTCTTACTTCGGTACCTGGGTGATGGGATTAGGCTTCACAAATACAGATGAGGCACGTAAGTGGCCATGCAGGGAAAATGGATTGGCAGCATAGTTTGACGGGTGGCATAGGCTTCCAGAGGAAGAGTGGGCATGGGATGGATCAGAGGCAAAAGAGAGAGGCATTGAGAGAAGATGACATTCAGGCCAAAGCTGGTCCTTAGTCACCACTTCATAGACTCACTTGGATTTTGTGATGCCTTCACTATGGCCTGAGGTCAGATGCATATGTGGTCATCTGTGAGTCGGTAGCCTTCCAGCTGGTGACCAATCCAGTTGGCCTTTTTTTTTTTTTAAGACGGAGTCTTGCTCTGTCATCCAGGCTGGAGTGCAGTGGCACGATCTTGGCTCACTCCAACCTCCACCTCCTGGTTTCAAGCGATTCTTACCTCCTCTCATGGGAACGGGGGGGCACCTCACCCTCTTGATCCTACAAAGCACACATCCCACAGTCATCCCTCGTTGTTCATTCTTATCGACAGTGCAACCCCTGTGTGGTGTGTGGCACCTCCACTCTCAGGCTATGAATATATGTAATCAACAAATTGCTGTCAATCCCATCTACCCTGAGTCAGGTGCCTTGTGTTCAGCCATCCCTGTAGGTCTAGGGCAGAATCCCATCTTCACCAGTGGGGTTAAGAAGTGGTGACTGTGGCCGGATGCGGTGGCTTACGCCTGTAATCCCAGCACTTTGGGAGGCCGAGGCTGGCAGATCACCTGAGGTCAGGAGTTCAAGACCAGCCTGGCCAATAGGATGAAACCTTGTCTCTACTAAAAGTACAAAAATCAGCTGGGCATGGTGGCATGTGCCTGTAATCCCAGCTACTCAGGAGGCTAAGACAGGAGAATCACGTGAACCCGGGAGGTGGAGGTTGCAGTGAGCCAAGATCGTGCCATTGCACTCCAGCCTGGGCAACAAGAGCAAAACTCTGTCTTAAAAAAATAAATAAATAAAATAAGTGGTGATTGAAATACAAGTAACGTGGAGAGGCCAGGGAAATGCCTATGATGAAGGGCAGTAGTGAGGTTGTGGTACCATGGGCATGGCAGCGTAGTGTACAGAGATGTGAGATGTACAGTCTAAAGAAAGGTATGCATCTGGAGTGGAAATAATCCTGATAGCACCAGGGCCCTCCTACTGAGAGTTCCATGACCTTGGGATTCTGGGGGATTGCCTGAAAGGAGAGCTTGGTTGACTCTTTGCCAGGCCCCGAGCTTTTTTTTTTTTTTTTTTTTTTTTTTTTTTTTTTTTTTTTTTTAAAGGTGTAAAACAGCCAAAATGGCGGTGGCATATTAAAAAAAACAGCACACAGGAGACAACACCGG
>CAUYQU010073032.1:0-28809 GCA_963574635.1 Cheracebus regulus
TATATCAATGATATTGTAGATGGTATTGTATATATGAATATTTTATAATCCTAAAATCACTTTGTGGTAGTAAAAATGGCCAAATTTTTACGTGACTTGTGACATCAAAAATGCTGGAGAGGATGTGGAGAAAGAGGAACACTTTTACACTGTTGGTGGGAGTGTAAACTAGTTCAACCATTGTGGAAGACAGTGTGGCCATTCCTCAAGAACCTAGAAATAGAAATTCCATTTGACCCAGCAATCCCATTACTGAGTATATATCCAAAGGATTATAAATTGTTCTATTATAAGGACACATGCACACAAATGTTCACTGCATCACTGTTTACAATAGCAAAGACCTGGAACCAACCCAAATGCCCATTGATGATAGACTGGACAGGGAAAATGTGGCACATATACACCATGGAATACTATGCAGCCATAAACAACGATGAGTTTGTGTCCTTTGTAGGGACATGGATGAACCTGGAAACCGTCATTCTCAGCAAACTGACACAAGAACAGAAAATCAAACACCACATGTTCTCACTCATAGGTGGGTGTTGAACGATGAGAACACACAGACACAGGGAGGGGAGCATCACACACTGGGGTTTGTTGGGGGGAAATAGGGGAGGGACAGCGGGGGGTGGGGAGTTGGGGAGAGATAGCATGGGGAGAAATGCCAGATATAGGTGATAGGGAGGAAGGCAGCAAATCACACTGCCATGTGTGTACCTATGCAACAATCTTGCATGTTCTTCACATGTACCCAAAACCTAAAATGCAATTTAAAAAAAAGGCAAGCTGTTAACTTTAAAATCCTGCATTTTTTTCTAAAAAAATAATGTTTTAAAAATAAAGGTTTACATACAAAAGGTATTATGTCATAATACATTTAGATTATTTCTAGTTTATTTTACCCCTAGAAAATAAACATTGTAATTCACTAAACATATGAGCTCCTCAAAATTATATTTTTTGTATTGTAGAAATCAGTTTATAGTATGTGTAAATGAATAATTAAGGTAAAATAATATCAACATCATCATCCCTTTTCCTGGAAAATCAATATGCATAAAAGTATATTGGATGAATAAATCCAAAACTGAAATTTCTACTTTTTGATTAGAGAAAGAAGAAATTGCTTTTTATCAGAAAATAAATAATTAACAAAGCTCAGAAAAAAGGATAAAAATAGCTCAATGGATGTATAAAATCTTTTTTGGATCTTAAAATTTGCATATCTAATCAAGGAATATGGAAATATATACATGATAAAACTGGAAAGCAAAGCATTGCTATATTTATGTAAAATATTTTTAAGAAAATGTATAAGGAGGTACATATTTGTGCTTTGTGTAACTTTTAAAGGTAGAGCAAAATTTTTTATATGTAGTGGATTAACTCCCACAGTGGTCTTTTTAAATTAACTTTATAAATATACTCCTTATTCCCTGGGTGATAATTCCTAATTTTGTTAGACTTTGCCTATGAAGAGTTTTTCTAAAAAGTTATAGTATTTAACAAACAAAATACTACTACTACTACTACTACTATACAGTCCTATCTATATTGCTGGGAATAACTACTGACAATTTTATTGACCCATAAATAATAAGAAGAAAGCAAATCTAAAAATAAGAGGACAAAAACTAAAGAGTGTTGTCAAACAACTCCATAAAACCAAAATTAATTGAATATCTATTATCTTCTAAGCATTTTCAAATATTAATTCTCACCCTCAGAAATAACCTTACATGTTAAATATCATTATTCCCATTTTATAGTTAATAACACTTGCTGAAGGAATTTCATAAGGGAAATTAATCCAGAAAATAATATATCCAGGATTTTATTTTTATTTTATATTACTTTCAGTTCCACGATATAAGTGCAGAACATGTAGGTTTGTTACTTGGCTGTATTTATGCTATGGTGGTTTGCTGTACCTATCAACCCGTCATCTGGGTTTTGAGCCCCACATGCATTAACTAATTGTCCTAATGCTCTCCCTTCCCTTGCCCCCTACCCCCTGACTGGCCCCAGTGTATGTTGTTCCCCTCCATGTGTTCTCATTTTTCAACTCCTACTTATGAGTGAGTGCATGTAGTACTTGGTTTTCTGTTCTTGTGTTAGTTTGCTGAGGTTGATGGCTTCCAGCTTCATCCATGTCTCTGCAAAGGACATGATCTCCTTCCTTTTTTAGGGCTGCATAGTATTCCATGGTGTATATGTATTACATTTTCTTTATCTAGTCTATCATTGATGGGCATTTGAGTTGGTTCCATGTCTTTGCTACTGCAAATTATGCTACAATAAACATGTGTGCATGTGTCTTTATAGTAGAATGATTTATATTTTTGAGGGGGTATATATCCAGTAAAGGAATTGCTGGGTCAAATGGTATTTCTGGTTCTAGATACTGGAGGAATTGCCACACTGTCTTCCACAAGGGTTGAACTAATTTATATTTCCACCAACAGTATAAAAGCATTCCTATTTCTCCATATCCTCTCCAGCATCTAATATTTCTTGGCTTTTTAATAATCACCATTCTGTCTGTCATAAGATGGTATCTCATTGTGGTTTTGTTTTATTTCTCTAATAATTAGTGATGTTGAACTGTTTTTCATATGTTTCTTGGCCACATAAATGTCTACTTTTGAAAAGTGTCTGTTCATACACTTTTTGATGGGATTGTTTTTTTCTTGTAAATTTGTTTAAGTTTCTTTTAGATTATGGATATTAAATCTTTGTCAAATGGATAGATTGCAAAAATGTTCTCCCATTCTGTACATTGCCTGTTCATTCTGAAGATAGTTTCTTTTGCTGTGCAGAAGCTCATGAGTTTGTTTAGATCCTGTTTGTCAATTTCAGCTTTTGTTGCTATTGCTTTTGGTGTTTTATTCATGAAGTCTTTGTCCATGCCTATGTCCTGAATAGTATTGCATAGGTTTTTGCCTAGGGTTTTCATGGTTTTGGGTTTTACATTTAAGCATTTAATCCATCTTGAGTTAATTTCATATAAGATGTAAAGAAGGGGTCCAGTTTCAGTTTCTGCATATGGCTAGCCAGTTTCCCCAGCACCATTTATTAAACAGGGAATCCTTTCCCCATTACTTGTTTTTATTCAGTTTGTCAAAGATTAGATGGTTGTAGATGTGTGGTTCTATTTCTGAAGACTCTGTTCTGCTGCATTGATCTATATATCTGTTTTGGCACCAGTACCATGCTGTTTTGGTTACTGTAGCCTTGTTATATAGTTTGAAGTAATGTAGCATAATGCCTCCAGCTTTGTTCTTTTTGCATAAGATTGTGTTGACTATATGGGCTCTTTTTTGTTTTATATGAAATGTAAAATAGTTTTTTTCTAATTCTTTGAGGAATAGAATTAAATCTATAAATTACTTTGGGCAGTATGACGATTTTCAAGATATTGATTCTTCTTATCCATGAGGATGGAATGTTTTCTATTTGTTGTGTCCTCTCTTATTTCCTTGAGCAGTGGTTTATAGTTCTCCTTGAAGAGGTGCTTCACATACCTGGTTAGCTGTATTCCTAGGTATTTTATTTTCTTTGTAGCAAGTGTGAATGGGAGTTCATTTATGATTTGGCTCTCTGCTTGTCTATTATTGGTGTATATGAATGCTTGTAAATTTGGACATTGATTTTGTATCCTGAGACTTTGCTGAAGTTGCTTATCAGCTTAAAGAGTTTTGGGGCTGAGACAATGGGGTTTTCTAATAATAGAATAATGTCATCTGCAAACACAGACAATTTGACTTCCTGTCTTCTTATTTGAATACCTGTTATTTCTTTCTCTTGCCTGATTCCCTGATCAGGACTTCCAATACTATGTTTTATAGGGGCAGCAAGATAAGGCATCCTGGTCGTTTTCCACTTTTCAAAGGATATACTTCCTGCTTTTACCAATTCAGTATGATACTGGCTGTCCGTTTGTCATAAATCATTTTTTATTATTTTGACATATAATCCATCAATACCTAGTTTATTGAGAGATTTTAACATGAAGCGATGTTGAATTTTATTGAAAGTCTTTTCTCCATCTCTTGAGATAATCATGTGGTTTTTGTCATTGATTCTGTTTATGTGATAGATTATGTTTATTGATTTATGTATGTTGAACCAACCTTGCATTCCAGGGATGAAGCTGATTTAATTGTGGTCGGTCAGCTTTCTGATGTGCTGTATTTGGTTTGCCAGTGTTTTATTTAGGATTTTTACATCAGTGTTTATCAGAGACATTAGCCTGAAGTTTTTTTTGTTTTGCCTTTGCCAAGTTTTGGTATCAGGATGATGCTAGCCTCATAAAATGAATTAGAAAGGAGCCTCTCTTTTTAAATTGTTTAGAATAGTTTCAGAAGGAATTATACCAGCTACTCTTTGTACCTCTGGTAGAATTCGACTGTGAATCCACCTGATACTGGTCTTTTTTTGTTGGTAACCTATTAATTTCAGAACTAGATAGTGGTCTATTAAGAGATTCCACTTCTTCTTGATATAGTCTTGGGAGGGTGTATGTGTCCAGGAATTTATCTATGTCTTCTAATTTTTTTAGTTTATTTAAGTTGAGGTATTTATAGTATTCTCTGAGTGCAATTTGTATCTGTGTGGGGTCATTCATAATATCTCCATTAACATTTTTTTTGTTGTGTCTATTTGATTCTTTTCTCTTTTCCTCTGTATTAATCTAGCTAGCAGTCTATCTGTTTTGTTAAATTTTTTTTAAAAAACCAGCTCCTGGATTCATTGATATTTTGGAGGATTTTCATGTCTTCATGTCCTTCAGTTCCACTCTGATCTTAGTTATTTCTTGTCTTCTGCTAGTTTTTGTATTTGTTTGTTCTTGCTTCTCTAGCTCTTTTAATTGTGACTTAAGGTGTCAATCTGAGATCTTTCTAGCTTACTGATGTGAAAATTTAGCCAGTCTTTTAAATAAAACCTGGGTCCCCTGGATTTTTTATTCATCTGAAAGCAAAGCATGTAGCTCAGTTGACACTTTTGAAATATCAGTGTCATTGAATATCTTATAAACTTAGAATACAGGTTCAAAATTATTTTATTATTTTATTTTATGTTACTCTAGTAGATAAGTATATCATATATTGCTTAATATGTTCTGAAGACCTAATCCAAGAAAATGAAAATTTTTTTTTAGCAAAACTGGAGTCAATATTTTTCCTAACAATTAAGGAAGAAATGTAAAATTCAGTATTCTTAATGAAGAAAAATACAATTGTTAGACAGCAGCCATCAGATAAAGTCTTGTCAATTTATGAAAATGTATATCTAAATATTTTATACTTGCCTTGGTTGGGGGAAAATTCTACTTTTGTAGTAAAAGTTTGCAGTGTTTATAGAAATTTTGGGGGTTTCCTTTGTAGCCACAAAAGTTCTGTTGTTGTGGTTTTCTTTGACTTTATGTTAATTTTAAGAAAATCAGTGTAAGCAAATGGAAATATCTATAGTTTGGTTACAAAAATGCCTGTTTTGAATAAATGCTTTGCTAGAAGAAATAAGAAAAAAAGAAATAAAAATAAAAGAAAGAAAGGCATGTAGATTATTTGCAGTTGTACATTGTTCCTTTTTGTATTATTTATATTAGTGTAATTGCAAAAAACACTTTAATGTATGCAAACTAATAGTCACATTCTTTTAGAACTTTCTCTAGTTTCAGAAACAGAATCTTTAAAAAAAACAAGAAAATACTTTTTCTCTAACATATTTCAATGACCTACATTAAAAATAAAGTTTATTGGCCAAAGGACACTTGAAGAGAAAAAACACAACATAAAGACAAACTTTTGAAGAATGTAGATTATAGAATAAATAGAAAAACTTTATTAAGTAAAGCTTTATTAAACTTGTCAATGTAAACAGTGGAATTTGAAAACCACGCTTTAACTCTTAACTAAATATATTTCAATATTTTAACAAAATATTTAAATAGTCCTGAAGTGATTGATTCAATGCATCCTATTTTCCATATTTTGTATTTCAAAGTAATAAGGTTTCATTCTATGATACTGATAAGGGCAAGGACAACAAACACAATCTTTGAAATATCATGAAATGAGTGTAGAAAATATCTAATAGAAATTGCAAATGAAAATTATGTCCTAGAATATAAACTAATGGACTATTCAGTGAACATAACTGAAAGCAGCATGCCAGAGAATAAAGTATATTTTCATAATCTTTGATCATATTTTTCCAGTATAGTTTGTTACCTATTAACATACCAATTATTTTTCCCCTTTTCATGTGACATATTTAGCACAACCTGAGAGATTAATTATATTTAATGTCTCTGTTGTCATCTTGAAAAATTGTTCATTTAAACAAGGTTTAGTGAATAATCATCAAATGCCTATAACCACAAGTTCCTCTATTCTATGCACAGAAAAAATCCGCCTTGCTTTTAATGGTGGTTTCTATTTTTGCTGAAAAATATATTTGAACTGATAGCAGGAGTGTAGCTAATATAAGCTATAGACTTACATGATTAATGGCTAAGGATTAAAATGCTTCAACTTCAGGGGCCATTTAAAACATGTGGAAGACCTAATGAATTTTTATAATTTTTAAAAGTGTATTTTTATTGTTTAAATTTAAGGGGTACTACATGATGTTCGGTTATACACATACATAGTAAAGAAATCACTGCTCTCAAGCAAATCAGCATATGCATCACCTCCATAGGGGTGTGTGTGTGTGTGTGTGTGTGTGTGTGTGTGTGTGTGTGTGTGTGTGTGTATGCATGCATGTGTATGGGTGGTAAGACCTTCCAAAATCCACACTCAAATCAAATTTCCTATATACAATGCAATATTATTGACTATAATTTTCATGGTACATATTAGATTTCTGGATTTATTCAACTTACATAAATGTAAGTTTATACTACTTGGCCTACTCCATTTCTTCCCCTTCCTTGTCCATGGTAACCAGTGTTCTACTTTATATGTTTTCAATTTATTGTTTTTTGTTTTTTGTTTTTTTTAAGATTTCACATGTAAGTGACATTATGCAGTATTATTCTGTTTCAGATGTATTACATTTAGTATAATGTCCTCCACTGTCTTCTATGCTGTCACGAGGATAGTATTTTATTCTCTCTAAAGACTGAATAATATTTCCTATTATATATATATTACAATTTTGTATCCATAAATTCATCAATGAACTCTTTAAGTTGTTTTTATATCTTGACTATTTGAATAACACTGCAATGAACATAGGAATGCAGATACTTCTATAAGGTGCTGATTTCATTTTCTTTTAGTATATACTGAGAAAATGGATTTCTGGGTCATATGATGGTTGTATTTTTAATATTTTGTGGGGTTTTCATACTATTTTTCATAATGGCTGTACCAATTTTTATTCCCACCAGTATTGTGCAAGGATTCCTTTTCCTCCATATCCTTATCAGAACTTATTATTTCTTAACTTTTTCATAATAGCTGACAGGCCAGTTGCCATGGCTCATACCTGCAATTTCAGCACTTTGGGAGGCTGATGCGGGTGGATTGCTTGAACCCTGGAGTTCAAGACCAGCCTGGGCAACAAGGCGACACCCTATCATATTAGTCAGGGTTCTCTAAAGGGAGGAATTAATAGGATAGATGAATATAAGAAGGGGGGTTTGTTAGGAGAATTGACTCACATGGTTACAAGGTGAAGTCCCATACTAGACCATCTGCAAGCTGAGGAGCTAAGATGCCAGTCCAAGTCCCAAAATCTCAAAAGTAGGGAAGCCACTAGTGCAGCCTTCAGACTGTGGCTGAATGCCTGAGAGTCCCTAGTGGTCAAAGAGTCAAAAAGCTGAAGAACTTGGTGTCTGATGTTCAAGGGTAGAAAGCATCCAGCATGGAAGAAAGATGGCAACCAGAAGACTCAGCAAGTTCCTCTGCCTGCTTTTATCCTAACTACACTGGCAGCTGATTAGATCATGCCCACTCAGATTGAGGGTGGGTCTGCCTCTCCCAGTCCACTGACTCAAAGGTTAATCTCCTTTGCCAACACCCTCACAGACACACCCAGAAACAATACTTTATATTATTCAGTCCAATCAAGTTGACGCTCTATATTAACCATTACATCATCTCTATAAAAAATTCAAAAATTAGCCAGGCATGGTGGCGTGCACCTATAGTCCCAGCTACTTGGAAGTCTGAGGTGGAAGGATCACTTAAACCTGGGAGACAGAGTTTACAGTAAGCCAAGATTGCATCACTGCACTCCAGCCTGGGCAACTGAGCACAAACCTGTCTTAATTAACAATGATAATAAAATAATGATAATATCGGACCTAACACGTGTGAGATGATATATCATTGTGATTTTAATTTGAATTTCCCCAATGTTTATTGATATTAAACAAATTTTCATATACCTATTGGTCATTTGTATGTCTTCTTTGGAAAAAAAAAATCAGATCACTTCATTTTTCCATTTTGTAGGATTGTTTCTTTCCTGCTGAGTTGTATGAGTTTTTTTTATATATTTTACATATTAACTCCTTATCAAATATATAGTCTCCCCATTTCTATTCAACATAGTACTAGCAAGAGCAATCTGACAAGAAAAAAATAACATTGAAGTTGAAAAGAAAAAAATTAAATTTATTTCTGTTTGCCGACTACATAGCCTTATATGAAGAAAGCCTCAACAACTTCAGACAAAACTGCTAGTACCAATAAATTAACTCAATAAAGTCACAGGATACAGGATCAACTTATAAAAATCAGTCACATTTATTTACCAATCAAGATTTATGGAAAAAGAAATAATTCAATTTATAATAGCATCAGAATTAAATACCCAAGAATAAATTTAACCATGAAGTACCAGATATGTACACTTAAAACAATAAAACAATGAAAGAAATTGAAGAACACACAAACCAATAGAAAGATATCCCATGTTGTGACTTTGAAGAGTTAATGTTATTAATATGTCCATTTTACTCAAAGTATTCTACAAATTCAACAAAATCCCTATCAAAATTCTAGTGACATTTTTCACAAAAATTAGAAATAAAACCAATTCTGAAATTTGTATGGAACTACAAAACATCTGCTATAGCCAAAACAATTTTGAAAAACAAAGTTTGTTGCATCACATTTCCTGATATTAAATTGTGTTGCAAAACTATAGTAATCAAAAGAGTGTGGTACTGACATTAAAACATGTATGTGACCCAAAGGAATATAATGGAAAGTTCAGAAATAAATAAAAACATATACAGCAGCAGATTTTTTACAAGGCTACCAAGAAGATACAATGTAGAAAAGACAATCTCTCTAACAAATAGTATTGGGAAAACATGATATTCACATGTAAAAGAATGAAACTGAGTCCTTGTTTTACATTATACACAAAAATAACTCAAAATGGACTGAAGACCTAATCCTAAGATAGGAAACCATAAAACTCCCAGAAGAATACATAGAAATAAAACCCATTGATATTGGCCTTGACAATGATTGTTTTGTATATCACACCAAAAATTCTGGCAACAAAGGCAAAAATAAACAAATTGACTAAGTCGAACTAATAAAGACTTTCTGCACAACAAAGGAAACAATCAACAAAATGAAAGGCATGCTGCATACTGGGAGAACATATTTGAAAACCATATATCTGTTAAGAAGTCAATATCTTGGTGGATATTTTTCTTTTAGTTCACTATTTTGAATATTATGCAGTTCCAATGTCTTAATAAGATATTACCATCTAATGACTAAAAGATATGAGACTGGACATATCGTAACAGCAATGACAATGTATGACAAATAGCATGAGTAGTCCCAAATTTTTGGTATTCATGCACATTTGACATACCTGTGAACATGAGGTATGGTGAACCTCATTACATGTAATCATAGAATGGTGAAGTGAGAGATGTATTACTTCTAAGTTGCAATTTAAAATATGAAGGTTAGACATAAGGTAACAGAACATAAATGAGTTAGTAACGGAAATAACTAGTACTGAAATTCTGAAAACCATGTGGGGAACACTAAACAACTGGTGGTTCCTAAAGTCTTAAGCTGAAGAGTAAAAGAAACATGTTTTTTATGCCATCCAAAAGCTTCCTCTCATGCCATAATATATGGTGAAAATAAACATATTCATCCATATCTATTTAAATAAACATATATGAGATTAGCAGACTTAGAAACATATTTATTAACCAGATAAAATAATTATTTATCAGCGATATGTCCAATTGAATTCAGATATTGTTGAACACTTAAAATACACTGAGATAAATAGAATACTAATAGAATAAGTATTGGAATACTAATTCGAATACTAGTTACTAACTTTAGTATTCTAACTAGGATTCCAAGTATTAGAATGCTAAGTATTACTAAGTATCACTTAGAATACTAATAGAGTAAGTATTTTATTAGTAAGACTCAAGCCTCAGGAATCAAAAAGTTCATATATTAAATAAAAATATAAAACAACTCCGTGAAAAATAGGTAATTCTGTTAATAAATTTTATAATACACTAAGGACATTTAAAAAATAGCCCTGATTTATTAGCAGATTAGCAGATCAGGAGATATAATAATATCTATATCCTCTCAATTACAAAGCAAATGATAACTTGCTAATTTTGTGTTTCATCTGTGGCTTCTTTAATCATGATTGAAAGTTCTTTAGTCCGGATCACAACAATTTCTCATGGAATATTATTGCTCCAGCACAAGTAAGCAACCAAAGTGGGGAAAATACATTCAAGCCGATTCTAAAGAAAAAGGATGAGCTATACATTAACACAGCCACAGCCAATTTTAATCATGCCTCAAGATTGAAAGAAATTGAAAGCCATGAACATTTCATTACAGAGTCTAATTTTTGCTGTTGTTATTTTCATTGCTATTGTTTTCAATCCAGAATCAGATTAGTTCTCAATACTAAACTGCTATGACTCCTAAGAAAAAAAGTTATATTCATTGTACCAATACATGTAGTGTCAATAATTTTTCTGAGGAATTTGTATTTTTAGAAAATAAGTGACATTTTGTTTGAATTCAAGTTTCTGATGAGCTTCAAGCAAATGAAAGACCATGAGCCTCACACACTTTTTCCTAGTGATCATTTCCTAAGTGAAAGTTTCACATTTGACCTGATGATCACCTCGTAAAGAACAATTAGCAAGTGGGTCACATGGAAAGAGGTAGGAAAAAATGGAACTAGGGTTTACACTACCCAGTCACATGTTATACTGGTTAGAGACTAATTTTGGAACCTTGAAACTGTCAACCTGAGAAGGCTAGAAAACAGACATGTACCTATGTGTATCTGTCTTGGGTTTTCTACCCTCTTATTCAGTAGTTTAATAAAAAAAAGTTCACAAAGCTTTTAGATGATCTCATCTGACATCCTTACTATATATATATACATTTTATGTATACACTATTTTATATATTTTTATATATGTAATAAATTTATTCATGCATGTAGCTGTGCTGTGTGTATTTTGGGTATCATGTAAATAACTGTATGCATATACGTGTGGTATTATATATGTAGGCATTTGTTTTTGTGCATGTACATGCTTGTGTGTTTCCTTAAATGATACAGGCAGAGTGATCTTCTTAAGAAAGCAAATCTCATTATATATTCTCACCAAACTCACATGGTCCAAAAAATTATTCCATGGCTTCCAAATTATAATAAAGATGTCTACAAGACCCTTCATGAACCTTACTTATGTCATTAGTTCTATTTCGACACGATTGTCTCCATCTTCCTTTGTTAAGAGTCAATCAAGCCTTTTTTCTCAAAGAGCAAGTGAAAGGATGTTTTGAGATTAACTTGAGAAATGGGAAGGAATCAGCTCAAATATGTGAGACCAGTTCTTTTGGTCTAGTTAATTTCTGACCATCTGTATTATCCTACTCATGTCTATGCTCTAGACCTGGTTCAAGCATTACTTCAGAAATGTCTCTCTTTAGCCTCAGTCTTGTTCAGATTGTTTTATTAAATTTTTCATTCTTTCCCAGCTGATTTCTCAATTTTAAATTGTACATTCTCTTGTGAGATTATTTATTTATTTATTCCCTAATAAACTATAGTGTACACTCATTGAAAGGAGAAAGCTTAAATTGTTTTGCTCACCATTAAATCCCCAGTAATGTTTATGGACAAAAAAAAGGTACCAAAAAACTATTTAGTTAACGGTTGAATAGCATATATATATGAATAGCATATAAATATACATATATATGCAGAGAGAGAGAGAAAGAGAGAGAGAGGGAGGGAGTCTCCCTCTGTCACTCAGTCATGGCTGGAGTGCAATGGCACAATCTTGGCTATCTGCAAGCTCTGCCTCCCGGGTTCAAGCTATGTTCATGCCTTAACCTCCCGAGTAGCTGGGATTACAGGTGGACATCACCATGCCTGGCTAGTTCTTTTGTATTTTTAGTAAAGACGGAGTTTTACCTTGTTGGCTAGGCTGGACTTGAACTCCTGAGCTCATGTGATCCACCTGCCTTGGCCTCCCAAAGTCCTGGGTTTACAGGTATGAGCCACTGCACCTGGCCTTGAATAGCATATAATATTGCTTCCTCTATTCTCCAATCTTCATTATTTTTTCCTTTTTATGCATCTATAGGCTTTCTGAATCTATATGATAGATTAATTGCTCAAGCAATATTGTTCACTGAGTTAGCAAACAGTATTCATAAGCATTAATATCTGCCTGAATAGTATAACAATTTTTAATAAAATGAAATTACAGTGATGATATACCCAACTATTCCTAAGTAATAAGGATAGTCTTTCATATATTTTAAAACCTTTATGTTGTCTCTGATATGCATGAGAAAAAATCATCTTGAAACAGATAATAAATGTGATATTTTTATTCATGATGGCCTTTAAATTATTTTCCAACTCTGAGATTTCATGAATCTACAATCCACCTTAGGTTCATGATGTGCTCTTCCTTCATTCCTTGACAGTCTTGATTTTAATTTGCCCTGAAACTAAAATGTCATCATCTTTCACAACTTGATTCAACAGCCACTGGAAAACTCTAGGCTGCTGTCAAGACCTATAAACCAGAGTAGGAATCAGCTGAGTCAAGTTAAGCAATGGAACATATTGGAGATTAAGTTTCTTCTTCTTCTGGTAGTTTATCCAAATATCTTGTTAAAGAATTATTTAAGCTGTTGAGGCTTTTAAAAGTATGTAGTATTATCACACTTTCTTAGAGTTATCAAATAGTTGCCCTCTCAACTATTTGAAGCTGATGTTGAGAGCACGGCAGGCAGCCAAATGCCTGAGCAGATATGGCTGGGTCCCCGGTGAAACCCTATCTCCAAGCCAAAGGCAGGTTAGACCGTGAAAGTCAAGCTACAAGTTAAAACCTCAGACCAGTTTGAGAACTTATCTTCTTGTTTGGCACACTTGCCTCTGATTGGTCCCCACCTTTCACCTGTTTTACATGTATCTCCCCTTTCCTAATTGGTTGTTCTATACTGTTGTGCCTACCTTTGAATGGTGTCTTTGCTTTGTTTTATGCAAACTTGAAAACCAGTCAGCATGCACTCCCCATTCTGAGTCCTTAAAAGACCCTAGACCCAGGTACATGGGGGATTTTCCCGCTTTCACATATGGGAACTAATCCCTGTATCCCCTCTCTACTTAGAGCTGTACCATCCTCAATAAAATTCTGCCCTCCTCACCCTTCAATGTCCAGTGTATCCTCATTCTTCTTGGGGGTGGTATAAGAGCTCAGGAACCGTCAAATGCGGGTACAAGCTATAACACAGGTGAGCTGGGGTACACCAGTGTGGTCAAATGGGGCCTCAGTGTGGCATCACCAGCTGGAGGTCCCCAGCCTGTAAAGTGACTGAGAAGAAAAATCCTACATCAGTGTAACTTCTTGTGTCTGAATGACTATAGGATTTTATATGCAGAAATTTCCAGCAGCTACAGAAGCATGAAGGGGTATTTACAAGCAGCAGATTTGGATTTTCAAAATGACAACCTTTTGATATTTTGTATCTTGGGAGACATTATTGGTATACTTCGTTTTTATTCTTTAGATTTGGTTTCCTTTGGTTTTTATAAACATGTTTATAATAGCTATTTTGTAGTCTTTTTTCTACTAAGTTCAACATCTGTCCCCTCTGTATGTTTGTTTTGGCTAATTTTTTAAATATGTTACATACTTTTTTGTTACTTTGCAGGTTTCATGATTTTTTTATTACAGTGTGCCATTTTAATTGATATATTGTAACAATTCTGATATTAGGGATCCCACCCACAGTACCTGGCCAGAGATTGTTGTTTCTGTTGTGTTCTTGAAGCTATTGCTTTTTGTTAATTTTGCAACTTTGCTGGACTATTTTGTAGATTATAATTCCTTGCAGTTTGAGGCCGCTACATTCTCTGCTAGCCTTTTTTGTTTTGTTTTGTTTTCAAGTTCTTCTTCTTTAAGCCTGACATCCTCTGCATAAAGATCAGTATAATTTAGTGGTCCTCCAGTAGCAGGTTAGATGATCTTGTTAGATCCCTTAAGTGTGTAACTTCCACCCTTTACTCTAGGGATATGTGTGGAAAGGCATACCTTCAAGCTTCAGGTAATTTATGATACAGTTTTAGCTTTCATTTCCTGCTTGCACAAGGCCTCTATGTCAGTCAGAAGTGAGTGACTGATGACTTCACCATTTATAAGTATTGGGCATGAAACTAGCCTTGAGCATGTACACAGATTTTTCTATTCCTAAGAATGTAAAAACTTTTCTCAAAGCTGCTTATGATTGCCAAGTTTACCAGGATGTCATTTTAAATAAGATTTTGCCAGAATCTTATTTCTCCCAAATGAAATTGCAGCCTAAAGCAGCTGTGATATTGTCAACATATTACAGTAGTTTATGGTAATACTCTCAAGGTAGGTTTTTTTGTTTGTTCATTTGTTGCTTGTTTTTTGTTTGTCTGAGCTGAGCACTGAGTCAAAATAAATAACCAAAAAATCTTGCATGTGGAAATTTTCCTGAGACCTTAAAATCTGGACTAAATATTGATTATTTCTGGTCATGGAGCTTTTAACAGAGCTCCACAATAGGTTATTCTTTTCTATTAGGTGCAAAGCTTTAACTTGTTCATAGCTACCATACCACTGACCTGGGCAAACACCATAAACCCTGCTTTCTTACTGAGGCTCCATAGTTTCTCTTGGTAGAAGATTTTCAACTCTTTCTATGGCATTAATTAATAGAGTCCTGAAAGAGTTTGTTTTAATTGTTTTGCCAGTATTTTCTTATTTTTGCAGGAGAGAGTGGATTCACTGAAATCTTTAACATTTCTGAGGTTAATTTCATCTTTTTAGATTGTGTTTTTATATATCAAGTTATTCCTTGTAGGCAGAACATACTTATGTCTGTCTTTCTCAGTGTAAACTGACAATCTCAAACTTTTAATCAGGATGTTTAGACCATTTGTATATAATAAGAATCCTGCTGTGATTAGGATTAATTCTAGCTTCTCGTTATTTATATTTCATTTATCCCATCTTTATTTTCTTTTATCAGGAATAAAATAAAATGTATTTTAATTCCTTTTCTTTCCTTATTGCACCAACTAATTTTTTTTTTAATACTGTGTTGAATAAAATGGAGACAGTGGGCATTCTTGTCTTATTTTACTGAGGAAATATCCAGTCATTCATCATTATTATTTTAGTTGAGATATTTTTTAGATGTTCCTTATCAAGCTGAAGAAGTTGTCTCTAATCATAGTTTGCTGAGAGTTCTTAAACCATGAATGGGTATTGATTTTTTAAAAATATTTTTATTCATTGATATGAAAATATGATTTTTTTTTCTCTTTAGTCTTTTAATATTCTAGAGCATTCAGTTTTTCAGTGATTAACCAAAGACACAGAACAAGTAAGACATGTTGCATTGGTAAATTACCATTTAGAGCATTGTATTCTGCTTAATTCATTCAATAAAAATTTACTGATTTCGTTTTCTATTATGCTGTAAGCACTTACGTGTTGATTAATACATGACCTCTGTTTTTGGTTGTATAGTTGTATTTTTTTTTTTTGATATGGGTTTCCCTCTTGTTGCCCAGGCTGGAGTGCAAGTACTTTATTAATGCGTACTTTCTACAAGTCCATTAAAAAAAAAATCTGTTGGCTTATAATCTATATTGCTGCTATAATATATATAATTGTGACTGTAATAAGGTTCATTGTCACATGACAAGTAAATATATCAAGACATTGGATTGCAACAGATAAAGAGGTTTCATGATATAATTCCCAAATGGTATAATCTGCCAAGAGAGGAATGAAAAGAAATCTCAAATCTGCCTTCTTGAGAAGATTTGAAGTGGGACCAAGTGTGGAAACTTGACTGGTCAAAGACTGCAGGGTGAAGTCATGGGACAGGGAGATGAAGAAATGGTATACTCATGCTGATTTGGTTGCTCTCTGGGAATCTTCAAACTGGTTGCCATCAGCTGTTCCATTAGAATTCAGAATCTGAAAAACATTTTAAGCAATTCATAAAAGCCTTATGATTCTAATGTCAGAAATCCTATTTATAGGAAAAATGGGATGCAAATGGTCAGTATCAAATGCTATGTGACTTTAATTACAAGGAAGTGGGGCAAAATGCAGCCTGATTAATGTTTAATTATAACTATGTTTCTGTCCAGAATTATTATTAACCTTGTGAGGAGAGCTTTGTTGTTTATATTTATTATTTTAGCTATTATCTTACCCCTCTCATTATACAACTTTAATCATAGTTTACCTTAAAGTGTTATTATACCCTTTATGTATAGCATAAACACCTTACAGTAGTACATGCTCCCATTCAACTTCCATTATGGTATTACTGTTGACACAAATATTATAGAGCCCACAATACCTTCTTCTTATTTTGGGCTTATCTAGTACAAAGTCTTTCAAAGACATTTAAATAAATAGAAGAAAATATCTGTATGCTTAACCTCATTACTATCATTTCTGGTGCTTATTGTTATATAGGTTTATTTAATATCATTTTCTTTTCTGCCTGAAGAACTTACTGTAACATTTATTTTAGGGAATAATTCCTTCAGTTTTGAGTCCCATACAAAAATCTTTAAACTTTATCTGAAAGCTTCTCTCTGAATATAAAATTTTAGGTTAACAATTTTTGAGTGATTTCAAATGCTATTGTGTTTTTAATTTTAGTGTTCATGCATAGAAATACAAATAATTTCTGTGTGTTTATCTTGTATCCTGCAACTTTTTGAACTCACTTACATTTTCTAGTTTTTTACAGAATTCTTGCATTTTCTACATAGACTATCATGTTACTTCCACATAGGCAGTGTTTAATTTCTTGCTTTGTAATTAGAATATATTTTATTTCCTTTTCTTTCCTTATTGCACTGACTAAATTTTTTTTAATACTGTGTTGAATAAAATTGAGGAAGTGGGCATCCTTGTCTTATTTTACTGGGGAAATATCCAGTCATTTACCATTATTATTTTAGTTGAGATATTTTGTATATGTTCCTTATCAAGTTGAAGAAGTTTGCCTCTAATCCTAGTTTGCTGAGAGTTTTTAACCATGAATGGGTATTAATGTTTTAAAAATATTATTATTCATTGATGTGAAAATGTCTTTTTTCTCTTTAGCCTGTTAATATAGTAGAGCATTCAATTTTTCAGTGTTCAACCAAAGACAAAGAACCAGTAAGACATGTTGCACTGGGAAATAACCATTTAGAGCATTGTATTCTGCTTAATTCATTCAATAAAAATTTATTGGTTTCTTTTTTCTATTATGCTATAGGTACTTAAGTGTTAATTAAGACATGACCTCTGTTTTTGGTTGTATAATTGTATGTTGTTTTTTGTTTGTTTGTTTGTTTTTGAGATGGAATTTCGCTGTTGTTGCCTAGGCTGGAGTGCAGTGGCAGGATCTTGGCTCACTGTAACCTCTGCCTCCCAGGTTCAAGCTATTCTTTTATCTCAGCCTCCCTAGTAGCTGGGATTATAGGCATGCGCCACCACTTCCAGCTTTCTATTTTCAGTAGAGATGTGGTTTCTCCATGTTGGTCAGGCTGGTCTCAATCTCCCAAACTCAGGTGATCTGCCTGCCTTAACCTCCCAAAGTGCTGGGATTACAGGTGTGAGCCACTGTGCTCGGCCAGTTGTCTTATAATAACATATGAAAATACTGTAATAGAAACACATAAGAGAAGCTGTCATAAGAGGGTTTCTTAAATTGCATTCCAAAGATTTTTTTTTTTTCATCAGAATCATCAGTGACTTTTTAAAGAATTGCAGATTCATGATCTTTACCAGGCCTGCAAAACATAACCTTTCAAAAAGTAAGGAATTGGCATGTTTAGTAAAAACCACTGAACTATAAAAGATAAAAACTATATAATTATAAAAGATAATAAAACTAGTGTGATTTCTTGGAAATCGAAGAAGTTGGAAAATTATGAGAATAAAGAGAAAATAAATAACAAGAAGAGTTTACCTAGCCGATAAGCTAGATTCGGTGTGTGCATTACTGGAAGAGATCTTTCGTCGTAAAGCACACTGTTACGAAAGTGCGAGGAAATCTCTGAAATCCCCATTAAATCCCCGTGGCAGATGTTGGTAACTCATTTTGCAAATGAGAAGGCTCAGAAACAAGTTTTTCTAAATTACTCTAGTAAGCTTGCATGGCCACTTATAGGTGACCTAGAACTAAAACCACTTCTCACAAATCAAGTAATGCTACAGTCTCTCCAACATTTTTATTGCTTGGTAGCATATGAGCAGCAGTATCATCAAAAACACGTTCATTTCCCCAAAAGGTTGACATAAAATGGAATGTAATGATTCGTAAGGTACTGCGACATCTGGCAGGTAACAAGGAGCACCACATTACTTGACACTTATTTTTTACATCTTCAGTCCTACCTGATGTGAAATGGAAAGCCACTAATATAAGAGTTTTTTTTATACTAAAACAATTTTGAAAAACGTCTTTCTTGGCTCTACATGCCTCTGTAAGTCTGAGATGCATGATAAAGTTGTGTTACTACCAAATGCAAATAGTCTAAGGAAAAGCTCTTCTAGTTTTTAAAAAAATGGTATCTTGGCATTTGCTCAAATTTCTCCTCTCAAAGGTATTATTTCCTAGTTTCTTTTTACTGTGCATCTGCCAAGGTGTTTTCATTAGGGTTCCTGCTTCTGACAAGCGGGGGAGCCTGCTGGCTTCGGGTTGATATGGAAACATTTTCACAGAGTGTCATCGCTAGACCTCAGTGCTGTAAATCTCAGCATTTCATGATCCCTCCGCCCTGAATTCAAAATGAGAGTAGCAGAAAGCACTCCTGTTGTGGAAATACATTTGAAGTTCCTGGGAGAAGAAGCAGTTATAAGAAAGGGAAGTGAAAGTTGCTAACGTGTAATCACAGCCTTTGAGTAAGAACCTATTCAAAACACAAGATGATCACTCTTCCTTTTCGAAAAGGTTGCTGCTGTGATTGAGGGCCTTGGCATGGTACATTGCTGGCAGCAGATTACTCAGTGGAATAATCGGCATTTTAAATGAGGCTCTAATTTCTGTAATATCTTACTTTTCACTTTCATTTGTTCCCTGAGCTCTACGACTTTACATCTCGTCTCCTTCTGTGTTATTATAATCTTTTCTTTGAAACTTAGCCTTTCTTTTTTGTCTTATAGTTTGGGATACACCATTTTTTTCTTTGATATAATGAAACTCATTTTTAAAGAAATATGTTCTGATCCTTTATAGAATTTATAGTTAAGTATTGAGAGACGTTGGTTGTAAATAAGAATTCCCATGCTAGTTTCCTTCTAATGTAACCTATTTTGAAAGGAGGACTTTTTTAAATGTCATTTTCAAAAAAAGTACTTGAGGGGAGGACCTGCAGGAGTGAAATAGGGTCATCATTATAGGGTTCCAATAAGAGACGTATTCGTGATCAAGGTAAATTTATTCCACTTTTGTTAATTTGCATTTTCACCTTTGTCAATTACTTCCTTTTATATGATGACTTAAGTATTACCAAATAAGGGTAGACTTTGCAAACCTAACTGGTTGAAGAGCTTACTGGTTTGCAGGCTTACAGCATAGTAATGCATGCAAGTTCATTTCTTTCACTGAGATGTTGAAGCTATTGAAAATGTAGAATCAAGTATAATTACTTGCAAATACTCTGAGATTTAGATTAACTGTAAAATTAGGAACTGCCAATTATATTAATCTATTATCAATTTAACAAACATTTAGTATAAATCATTCTTTACCAAATATAAGCAGGATACAGACTTTTTGTATTAAAAATGGAGTAACTATTACATTGTGTATAAGAAGGATATCTTAGGGATGTGTATAAGTTATCTTAAAAGTAGAAATAAAATATATTTCAGCTTATAACATTTTATTCAAGAAAAAATCAACTCACCTTGAATCCAGGCATGAATTATTCTCAGTAGGGAGCAAATATTAATCAGGAAGCACATAGCAAATAATGTTTCATATTTCAAGGCATTTTAAGGAAGGAGGAAATAATTATAATTTAAGTGATTTATAAGAAATAAATGGGTAATATATGTAATAATAACAAGAAATATATGTCTGGTCTAAGAATTTCATAGCCTCACTTCGCACAAATAGGTGTTTCATTTCTGATTTGGTGATGTGGCCCATTTTTGGGTTCTGGGTCACTGTCTGATGCGTGATTCTGATCCTGGGTTAGGCACAAATCCAGAAACACTAATTTCTGTGCCATGGTAAAAGCATGGCTCTGAGTCACATCACTGTTTCTGTGGTCTAATTTGAGTTCCAAAATCTTAGACAAGGCTGGACACCATGGTTTACACCTGTAATCCCAGCACATTGGAAGACTGAGGCAAGAGGATTGCTTGAGGCCATGAGTTCAAGACCAGCCTGGACAACATAGTGAGACTCCCTCTATCCAAAAAAATACATAAATATCAAAAATAGCCAACATGTTTCTGCCTGTGCCCAGCTACTCAGGAGACTGAGGTGACCTTTGCAGGGGAAGTAGAGGATACAGTAACTATAATCATGCCATTGTGCTCCAGTCTCGGAGAAAAAGTAAGACCCTATCTCAAAACAAAACAAAACAAAACAAAACAGCTCAAAACCTTAGAGAATGGGGTTAGGCATTTTCTGTAACTGTAAATTGCCAATTGTTTCCTTTCTTTAGCATTTTATCACTATTTCTGGCCTACAGTTTCTGTTTCTAAAGTTAATATGTAGTACAATCATGAATTTATTAATATTTAAAATGATCTGTGTAATTTCTAAAATCAGTGTTTGTATAGAGGTGTGTGTACATGTGCATGTGTGTACTGGTTGGGGGATAGTCTCACACATATGCAGTCTACAATCTAGCAGTGAAGAGGTATATTTTTCTAAAGAGTATTAAATGTAAAAAACACATTAAATTCAAAATCTCAGAAATTGTCGAACTAAATTATTGGTAAAATGCTATGATTTTTAACCATCCAACAGGTTTGCAGTATATTTTTATGGGAGTCTTTTTGAGAAAGAATATCACTTTAAAGGCCACAATGGGATGATGCCAATTCGTTTGGGTCTTTTAGTCCTCAAGTATTCAATAACTTACATTTAAAAGCTACTGGTCCTTTAAGTTGAAGAATAGGCTTAGAAAGGTTTCCAAACCTTCCCTGAATTTTCCAGATCAAAAATATCTGGGTTATAATTTGTACAGGATGATGAGAAATCATTTATTACATTTCTCCACCTTAAAGTTGATTTTTTACCTTTAAGTACAAGTTTATAATTGTGAAGTATCCCAGTAAGTTTCAATTTGAATGTATTAATTCCTAAATCTCAGATATGAAATCTATAGTACAAATTTAGATAGGTTCAAAATAGTTCATGCCACATTTCTATCATGAAGATCTTTATGTTTAAAATCATCTCTATCTCTATAACCATGGTTTACATTACTTTAAATAGTATGAAAGTAATGTATGCTTTAGAAATGCTATTGGTGATGTGGGTTTGCTATTAAAATATTCTACTTAAATCAATATTTCAAAATCATATTGTTTTAGAAAGCTATTACATACATTTTATTCTTTCAAAAATCATCTATAAAACGAATCTCTAATTTTGTCTAAATATTATCTACCTTAGAAATTCTGTCCAATGAAATTCAAATTTTATGAATATTATACAGTAAATGGTTACACAGCCGTTGTATACAACTGCTACAGGGAAATATTCTAATGAAGAAAATGAGCTAGTCAAATAACCTTGTAAACATGCTAATGTCAGACCTCCTAGAAAACAAATAGTGTTTACTGCAGAAGATTCCTTATCTATGGTATAATTTCAGAAAGATGTACCTGATTTATCTAGTTATTTTCATAGTAGACAAATGTGGAATCCATGGATTTCTTGAATATGGCTTTCTGCAACATATCACATATGCTATATAACTCTCTGAGCATAAAATGGAAGGGTTTATTGATCAAAACAGATCTCCTTTTGTGTGAAATGTAGCTGTGTGCAATAATCTGGGGATTTCATATCAAAGTAGCAAGAAGGATAGATAAGCTGACACTTCCTGACATCTTCCAGCTGCATTTGCCTCAGGGTTATGTGTATCCTCTAATTTGTAGTAAACCTTGCTGTTTTGTAAGCTCTTTGATTTGTGTGATTTGTATGAGTTGAGCCCTTGCTTTTAAATATAATGCTGTTAGAACCTTTGTTATCTAAACATTTAAAATATATGTAAATTAAATACTTCTAAAGAGGCATACAACATTAACTTTTAAGTCTTGTCTTCACTTGTAAAGATATTTCTGAAACAATTTGGTTTAGTTTCCTTTTTTGGAAATTTTTAATAATGCATAATGTTCTTTCCTATGAGTTTCTCTTGCATTTTGGTAACATCCATTTAATTTCACATTATTCTCTAATGTTACATACGTATAATTTCATTTTTTTTTTCAGCTTAATGAATGGCAAGATTGTAGTTGAGGTGAAAGGGCTTACTGCAAACCTAAAGATTTTGAAGTGCTCTTTTGAAACAAAAATATTGGGGCAGCCAAACACATGGTTTATAAGCTGAATTTAGTTTTTGGAATTTTGATATATTAATTTAAAAGTTTGAGTTTACTTTTACATTGCTAACAAATGAATGGAAGCTTATACCTACGTGTAGGCCCCATAATAAAAGAAATTGCTATCTCATTTAACAAAAGTACCATGTGATCTTCTGTCTAATTATAAAGCAAATTCCATTTTGCTTCATGAAAATGGAATGAATACTATGTTTCTGTTGTTTTGTTCTTCTCTATTATTATTATTCTGTTGTCTCCTATATCCCTATTATGTATGTGTGGGTCTTATAATTTTAAAACGCTATGTCATTTAATAGAAGTATCATGTGAACTACTTTCTAATTATTCCATTATATAAAATCATCCCATTTCTCTCCAGTGCTTTCCAAACATATATTTTTGCCAATCTAGCATATTAAAAACTAAGGAAAATTAACAAATTATAGGTATAAATAACAGAATTAATTAGTAACAAAGATAAGCAAAACCGGTCATAAACATGCATAGACACCCACATACGCATACACACGCACATAACAAAGGAGTAATTCCAGATAACTAAAGGGAAAAAAATTATTTGACAAATGTTTCTAGGACAATTTTTTTGTTGTCCATACTGGGAAAAAAAGATGTTTTATACCTATGCCATATCATAAACATAAAGCAATTATAAATCAAATAAATACATAAAAATGAAAAGCAAATGCTAAGTTGATTAATTATCCTGGCAATTACACTTCTAAATATCCTAAGGAAAAATATGTTCATGTTGATCAGAAGATACACACAAAAATGTTCATCACAGATTATTTGTAATAGCAATAAAAACAAAAGGAAAACAAACCTGAAGACAATCAATAGAAGAATGAATATATAATGATCTATTCACACAAGTAACACTTCACAATAGGTAGAAATGAATGAAACAGTGCAACACTTAGCAATGTAAGGCATATAGTTAGATTCAGTGTTATTAATAAAAATCTGTTTGACAAGTTGAGTACAAAACCCATAGGTGCTTGTTTTGTTTTACAACCCTCATTTGGTTAGATTTTTTAATATGCATATACAATTTTATTTTAAAAATAAACAGATAAAAGAAAATTTAGGCACTGAGTTTAAATAACTCAATAAATTTTGCTAAGAAATAGGCAGAGAAATGAACATTTCTTGAAAGAGAATGAGGTGTCAATGGTCCAGCACAATTCTCAGGGTGGCCTTAGACTAACCTAGTTTGCCTTCCTTTCTTGCTCAAGGCTCTCAAGAATTACTACATAATTTCTTGAAAATACAACATCTTGATAAAGGAAGAGCTGGCTAGAGCAAGTAAGGCTCTGTTCCAGGTACACTCACGTCAACTCTTTGGCCCAGTGACTCATGCAACCTTGTAGTCTGTAACCTGGGACAGACTGCCTTCAGGGTCCCTTAGAAGGTTGGTTCTGCACAATCAATACTCCAACATCCAGGTCAGCTTTTCTGTGCCTTGACAATCTGGCTCATAATGAATCCTAGATTTCTGTCTTCCCTTGTTCTCTATTTGTAAGAAAAAAAAAATCATGTCAGGTAACTTGTTACATATGAGTTCTGTCTCTGTCTCACTGGACTCAGATAAGTTGGTAACTGGTACATAGTGATCCTGCTTCACAAATGGTTTTCTTTTACAAAGATGATAAACATCACTGCACACAGTAATCTGATGGAAATCATTAAATAGAAAGGGAAGGTAGATGACATGCTATGCTTTACTTTGACATGAGAGAGAAAAGGACTAAATACTGAAATGATTTATTTTAGCAGAGTGGAGAGGAGGACCTTATAGTGAGGCACAGTGTTGGACTTCTCTTGCTGGGTCGTGAGGGGCATGGTTTCAAGGGCAGGAATTCCCCAGCTTCTAGCCTCCGACAGCTAGGACTTTTTGTGCACTTTCTTCCCCTCGGGACAGGTAAGGTTCTTTGTCTACCTTAGCATCCCAGCAAGCCAGGTAGGGCATTTGACCCCAAATTCCCACCAAGGGCTCTTGGAGGAGGGGGCTCTGTGACTGAGGGTTATAAAGCAAGTAGGCAATCCCGTAATGGAGGCAAAGATCAATCAATTCAGATGAAGTTAGAAAGAACTCCTCTCATTGGATGAGAACATGAATAGGGAGGAAATAACTCAGTTAAAACTTCAGCCCTCCTACCTGAATGGATTCCCTCTCTGGGTCCCCTCGATGACAACGTGGGAGCTGCCTTTTTTCTCTCTCTAATAAATCGCTCTTTGGCAAAACTGTTTGAGTCCATGATATTTATTCCAACAGTAAACTCACAGTGTATCTTGGGACCCTCTCCCCATTCTTCAGTGTTAGAGAAGTTGAGAGCTTACAAGCAGGCAAAGGTTCCCGTTCTGTGGTGGTCTAGCTGTTAGGATTCCTTTTTTTCACCCAGGTGGCCTGGACGTGACTCCCAGTATGGTAAGCAGGAAATCCAGTTGAAGTTTTATTCCCCCGGTTAAAATAGGAACAGGATTTTTATTTTTATTTTTTTGAGCTGGAGTCTCACTTTGTTTCCCCAGGCTGGAATGCAGTGACATGCCCGGGTTCAAGCAATTCTCCTGTCTCAGCTTTCCGAGTAGTTGGCATTACAGGCCTGTGCTACCATGCCCAGCTAATTTTTGTATTTTTAGTAGAGACGGTGTTTAACCATGTTGGCTAGTCTGATCTTGAACTCCCAGCCTCAGGTGATCTGCCTGCCTCTGCCTTCCAAAGTGTTGGGATTACAGGCATGAGCAAAGGCATATTTTATACATTAAAATTGAAGGAAAAAAAGGCATGTGAGCAATAAAACAGATTAAAAATATATCCACTATATTCTATATATCTAGAAATTTCTTGTCTAATAATTTTATTTCAATTGTGAAATGGAAACAAAGTCACCAATTGATATAAAGACAATGCAAGAAAGTGTCAATAGTTGGAAGAAAACAACAGCAACAAATAATTGTCAAGACCACAGAATAGTGAACGATTAGAGCAGTAAAGCAGTTAGCACCAAAGAAATGTTTGTCAACATGACTGCAGTTTTGTTTTTTCCAGCCTTGTTTGATAATCATAATTCAGACTCAAAGTAGTAATTTATTTAAATTATTTTTTCTTTTAGAAAAATTGAAATGTTTTATTAACAAGAGAGTTTTAGTAACAGGAAGATGTACCACCTCTTAACCAGTCCATTTCAGCCCAGTGCTAGTTGGTTGGATATTTATGAATTACTCACTGGAGGGGACCATAGATGGAGAAATTTAAAGATAATTACAGATGCCTAATTTATTAAATCAATGAGATTATGATGGAGAAGAAAAGATGAACAGATATAGACTGGAAACAGATATACCTTTTTTTTTTTTTTTTGTATAATCTATTTCTGTTCCCATTTGCAGGAACTTACCTACTGAAAACACCCCCCTGAATAATTCCAGCAATCACCAGCTGTGCTTAATACAGTCTTATGAGCAATCATTGTCACATTTTGTGTGGAAGCTGCCATCTATGCCCTCTTTTAATTACTTAGTTTCTCGTGGGCCCTCACTGAAATAAGTAGGTATAGGTAGAGTGTTCCTTGGAACACTACTGCTGTGTTTCGGTAAATCCATAAGGCCTCTCTCTCTTTTTTTTACAAAGTGGGAGAGAATGCTTCTCCCCTCTTTTTATTATATACTATATTAGACTGTAAATAAAATACTTTTGTCTGTCCCAATCAATACTTCAAAACCTCAAATAGTTTTTAGTGAAATAATTTTCACTATTTATTTAAAGTCCCATTTCAACTTCTCTTTATTGCACTGGAATCCTACATAAATTCTAACTTGAGTGTGGATAAAATGAGGAACAAATTACATCCTATGTCCAGAATGGCCTTTATCCAGCAAAACGAAATATTTTGCTATATATAGTGCTCTTTCTTTAGAGAGAGTTTTCTCATGGATGAGCTTTATATTCTCTTATTAAGCAACCCTTGAGGGGGAGTTATTCCACATGTACACCAGGTTGATCTAGGCTATGTATCACATTATAGACACAGCTTAAGTTTAGAATAAATCCCCACCAAACAGAGCTTTTGTTTTTGTTTTGTCACAATTGATGCTTGAAATTTCAGTCTGCAATATTGATCTTGATGTTACAGCACTTACTGGAGTAGCCATGGAAGGTATAATCAACCATCCACCTTCTTTGCTGTCTTTTTGGCACTCTTACTACTCAGAAATGTCTAACTTGGGTTCAGTACCCACAGTTACAAAATCAGAAGACAATAGTGAGAAGAAATCAAATATCCTGGAGAGTCAACCTCACGTTTCTTTTTATTTAGCCGACCTCTCAAGTTTTGATATTCCAAACCTGGCATCTTCTGTATCAAACAAGTAAAACAAATGACCACTAAAAGCAGAAAGCATCAGCAATATAAAAACATGAGAGAGTTGTAGTTCTTAATTCAGAAGACCTCAGAAGGTAATAGTGGACAAATAAACATAACAACCTGGAGGAAGAGGGGAACAAAAATTCCATAAGCACAAACTAAATTTAACGGGAGTATTTTGTAGGAAAAGGAAAATTTTACTTATGCAGATTTGGGAAGTTTGATTCAGGTAACTACAGATAAAAAGTATTTATTTAGCATCTGTCATATTTCAGAAGCAGTGATGCAGCATCTTCCAGTAAATGGAACTGACAGAGTGACACAGTCTTAAAACTTTTAGCATTTCTTGTAAAATCCAAAACCATAAAAACACTAGAAGAAAACCTAGGCAATACCATTCAGGACATAGGCATGGGCAAAAACTTCATGGCTATAAGACCATAAGCAATTGCAACAAAAGCCAAAATTGACAAATGGGATCTAATTAAACTAAAAAGCATCTGGACAATAAAAGAAACTATCATCAGAGTGAACAGGCAACCTACAGAATGGGAAAAAATTTTTGCAACCTACCCATATTACAAAGGTCTAATAGCTAGGATCTAAAAGGAACTTTAATTTACGAGAAAAAGACAAATGACCCCATCGAAAAGTGAGGAAGAATATGAACAGACACTTCTCAAAAGAAGACATTTATTTGGCCATTGAACATATTTAAAAAAGCTCATCATCACTAGTCATTAGAGAAAAGCAACTAAAAACCACAAGGAGATACCATCTCATGCCATTTAGAACAGTGATTATTAAAAAGTCAGGAAACAACAGATGCTGGCAAAGCTGTGAAGATATAGGAATGCTTTTACATTGTTGGTGGGAGTGTAAATTAGTTCAACAATTGTGGAAGACAGTGTGGCGATTCCTTAAGGATCTAGAACCAGAAATACCATTTGACTTACCAATACCATTACTGGCTATATACCCAAAGGAATATAAATTATTCTACACTAAAGACCCATGAATATGTATATTTATTACAGCACTATTTACAATAGCAAAGACTTCATGATGTAAACATCAAAAGCAATGGCAACAAAAGCCAAAATTGACACTTGGGATCTAATTAAACTAAAAAGCTTCTGCACAGCAAAAGAAACTCATCATCACTGGTCATTAGAGAAATGCAACTCAAAACCATAATGAGATACCATCTCACACCAGTTAGCATGGTGATCATTAAAAAGTCATGAAACAACAGATGCTGGAGAGGATGTGGAGAAATGGGAACACTTT
>CAUYQU010073034.1:0-53909 GCA_963574635.1 Cheracebus regulus
TTGCCAGTATTTTATTGAAGATTTTTGCATCTATGTTCATCATGGATATTGGCCTGAAGTTTTCTTTTTTTTGTTGAGTCTCTGCTGGGTTTTGGTATCAGGATGATGTTGGTCTCATAAAATGATTTGGGAAGGATTCCCACTTTTTGTATTGTTTGGAATACTTTCAGAAGGAGTGGTACCAGCTCCTCTTTGTACGTCTGGTAGAATTCGGCTGTGAACCCATATGGACCAGGGCTTTTTTTTTTTTTTAACATCAAATTGTCCTATTCTCATTGGCCTAAAACCACACTGAGTCTGAAATTTCAACTCATCACTATCCTGTTCTCTGTACATATAGTTAGCTGTTACATCCCATTGTTTTATTTCCTAAAATGCCTTTTATGTATATTCCTTCTAATCCATTCCTAAAGTCATTCTTCTGGTATAAGCTTTCAAAACCTTTCCTGGTATAATTACAAAGTCTTCAAATATCCCCAGCTTTCCCATTTTCAGGTCCTACTTTTATATTCTGCTATGAGGCAGATTACTTTATGTATTTGCTAAGGTTAATAGACTGTAGTAGGTTTTAAATTCTCATTCCCCATACACCACAGCTAAAAGAGTGATTTGTTTTTTATTTTGTTTTTCTCACCATGTAAATTTTTCATAACATGGTTGGCATAAAGAGGCATTGTTTTACAATTTTTGTATTTGTTTGCATGCCGAGTAGTGGTGAGGTTGAGTTTTGACTCTCCTATTAGTTTTTAGACCCTCTAGAGCAAGGGTGGTCTCCTTGTTCTTTCACCACTACCTGGAAAGAGTGTTAATGCTTCTTTTTAGAAATGAAACCAAAAAGTGTACAAATATTACATGTTTCTGATGCAGTCCTGAGATGGCACCCAGGATAAACAGACATGAAAACCCTGACCTTAGTAATCCAAGTGTTAAGGGAAGCCAGAAAACTCACATCTATTTGAAGAGATAGAATTTTAGTCATGAACAAGAGACATATAGTCTTACTACATTTATACAGTTTGCAGTAGACTTTGAAATTCATATTAGCATTCCTGAAGGGAAGATAGTTCTGTAACTGAGAACCACGTAGCTAGAAGAGAAATTTCTTACTAACAGTTTTACAAAGGACTGTATTCACCAATTTTAAAAAAAATTACCCCCCACCCATCTTCACATCCAACATCTATTTTATCAATAAAATATCTGCTGGGATGTGGGTGGGGTGGAGGTAGAACAAAAGGGTTACTCTGTTCTTTGTATCATAGCTTATCTTAAAAATGGGAGGCTGGCACAAGACAGCATCTCTAAATCTGCAGTTAGTTCATACTGTTACTAAAGCATCATTGCCTTAGGTTGTTCACCACCTTTAATATTTATTTTTAATTTATCACGAACTTTAAAAAGTATACACATTCTACCTGTAACAACCATAAAAGTCAGAGATATAATCCTACCCTAAAATATGCAAAGAAAATGAAAATACTTGCCAAAATTATTATTCACTTAGATTAAAATGCAATCTTTGCTCTGATTCCAACACTTTACTCTCAAAACCAATGCCTCTGGTGTTATAAAACCCATCATTTTGTTATAATCTGAAGATATTTTAATTTAGAAAGTTTCCTATACTGTCTAGTTTCTACATTTTAACCTGACCCTCCTTTCTTTTACCACTTAAAAATCGTAATATTTGGGAGAGAATTTTTTAAGTTCCTTAAAATATTTATAATGAACCATTTGGTATCAGGTGCTAATTAATTAGATAAATCAATAAAGAATATTATGTCCTCCAATATTTTACTCTGTTAATGACAGAAATCACCCCAAGAATAATCATTAATACAAAAAAATATTGGGGTATAATCATTTTTTCTTATGCTATGAACACAGTTATTAAAAACTATCTCACAAAAGTTACTGCAAATAGTGTGGTTAGGTAAGTCTTTGTGTGTTGCCTACATTGGCAACCTTGATTTGGACAGAGAGGTCATGTCCTCCTTTCTTAAAGTCCATGAGAAAAACACTGCGAAATGGCTTTTCTCATTTAGAATACAGTTACATTTGTGGAAGGGGCACCAGGGCTAGGCTATAGTTGCTCCACATTCCCTACTAGAAATGTCCACAGTTTGTGGATAAGGTAGCTCATTTTTGTCAAAGCTTTGAAGTAAATAGAAGAAATTACTTTACTTACTGTACTTCCTTTCCCAGAACACCTTTCTCTTCCTCCTCACATACCAAAAATAAAAATGTCTGTGACTATCTCTGTTTTATTTTTTGGTTGTGGTTTTGGTTTTACTTTTCTTTTATTTACTTATTATTATTATTATTATTATTTGCTATTATTCAGTCATAGTTCAAATTTGTATGTTTGCTTTGCTTTCTGAATGAACTGAAATGACCTTTTGCTTGTGATGTAGGTAGATGGCTACAGCAGAGAATAAAACTGCAGCTCTAAGGTTAAGTGACTATGACGTCTTCCGTTTGGAGAATGAAAGTCCAATGCTCCAGAGGTATCCTTTGTTTCCTAAAATACAAGGATACCTGGCATCAGAAAGAACACAACGAGATGACTGGCTGTAACATTTGATAGACTATAACGACTTCTTTATTTTAAAGTGTGTGTTTTTGCTATATTTCTATGTTTTCCAGACAAAAGTTGGATGATGAGATGATAATGGGGTAATATATTTAACCTTCTCTCCATGAAGATAACATAGCCGAGAAGAACATTTTTACTCAGAAAATTAAGAGTACTCAGGTCTACAACATGAAGAGTTTTCTCTGAATCCAACTCATGCAATTGCTTTACTTGCCTTTGTTTTATATAACTATATAGTTTATGTAATTTATATAATGTTGGAAAATCATATAAACCAATTCTTAACGATTCAGTCACATGTTAAAAGCCTTAGTGAAAGACTAGAATATGAAATGGTGTATTAACATATCAGGCAAAAAAATGGTAAATACACACAAATATGTTTCTTACAAATTTTCATTTTTAAATACCAGGTATTACTGCTGTATAATTAAGACCTCAGATCTCCATTATTTAACTTCTTTCAATTTCTTACTCCATCCTTTTAAAAAAATAAAACTAAATATAATCCACAACTAATTTTGAGAGTGAATTATTTTGCTCAATTTTTTTTTCCAGAAAAAAACATCTTTACTTTAAAGGGGTTCCTTGAATGCAAAGAAAAACACACAGAATACATCAAAACTATTACATAAGAAAACTGTGACAAAAACTAATTAAAGAAGAACAAAAAGACTTGACAGAGCTTAGAGATCTGCCTCTTTTGGTCCACCTAAACATTGTTCAGTGAAAATAAACAAAAAAAAAATACAGATAGTTCAGGAAAGTCAACGATATTATAGACAAGACAATTTCGATCTCCAGTACCTACTCTGTATCCATTACAGTGCCATAATGTCAAGTCTGTTGCTGATGGAGTATACTCACAGGCTGATGAATGACAAGAAAGTTCTGTCCAAAAGAAAAATACTGTAAAGTCCATTAAGTCAGCTTTAAAATAGTTACTGCAGATAGCAAAACAAAAAATCAGTCCATAGTGAAATACACTTCACTTACAGAAATGACAGCATCTTGGCTTTTTTCTCTCTCTCTTTTTATACCAAAGTTTTAGCATTTTAAGAGTAGTTTCTACAACGTGTAGTAGAATGTTTAAGTTTCTTCCTCTTATACTTTTATTTGCCATAAAATACAAGACACCATTAAAAAAAAATTCTCTGATTAAGCACAAGACTCTGAGCAGAAAGAACACCTGGGTCTCTATGAAGTACGAGACAGCTAGGACAATGAAATTCAAAATGCCCATCTTCCTGGAGTTGGTGTAGACATTTAACTACAGTTATAATTCTATGTGCTGTTCTATCTTCCTGTTTTTCTTATTTTTTAACTGAAAAATTATTACATGAATGAAATCTTAACCATGAACTAATTAAACAGGCCAGCAACAAAAGCACACTGAAATAAAACAAGTGGTACTTCTGTTTCTGACAGTCTAATGGCATATAAATCCCGAAAAATCCTTTCAAATAAAAAGACTAAAACACATGATAACATATATATCTTCTCACTGTATTGCTGGGCTTGTCTGAAAGTAAGGAATCCATAACACCCAAAACAAAGTGAAAGCATGAGACCCTGTAAGGTAAAAGAGAAAGACACATTTCATCCCAAGGGTTTCTAACAAATCTTAGAGATACCAGTTTTTACTTTTATAGATTCATAATGCGCAGAAGAAAAAAATATAAGGCTGGCTATGGATAATCCTTTAAAATTCCTAGACTAGAAGCAATGACAACAAACACTCACTGTTAGTGTTTAGGGATGAACTAGATAGAAATAAACTTGTCAAGCGCTAGTCTTGGCAAGACAACTTGCAATTCTAAAACACAACATTGGATAGCAAGGGAGGAGAATCCTTCACGAGAACATATAATCTCAGCCTGGCCTTCCCATGACTTTATGGTCTGAGTTCAAACTCCTTCTGGGATTCAAAGAATCCTCAAAAACAAAATAAGCTTTTACAAATCCCCAAAGCCTTTAAATCCTTAAATTAATTACATCTACAAAGACCCTTTTTGCAAATAAAGTCACATGTGCAGTTTATAATGATTAGTATGTGGACATGTATTTTTGGGAACCATAGTTCATACTATTAATATGCGTGAAGAAACAAGACTCTATTTGTTAAAACTAGCAAAAAACGCCAACAGCAGAAGCTTCTCCATACAGTGCACAACAAGCAGGTCCTCTTTCCCTCTTCCTCCCTTCCCCCATTAGCTTTTCTTTCTGGACCTAGCTTTTTCAGCATTTTGCAATGCATTTACTTAAATAATCCCTTCAAACACTGAATAAATCACATTATTTCATTATTATTATTGTCTGAGCCAGGGTCTTACTCTGTCACCCAGGCCAAAGTGCAGGGGCATGACCACAGTTCACTGCACCCTCGACCTCCCAGGTCCAAGCGATCTTCCCATATCAGCCTTCTGAGTAGCTGGGACTACAGGCATACACCACCATGTCTGGCTCACTTTTTAAAATTTCAGTTTTTGTAGAGACAGGGTCTCAGTGTGTTGTCCAGGCTGGTCTCGAACTCCTGGGCTTAAGGAATGCTCTCACCTCAGCCTTCCAAAGTGCTGAGATTACAGATATGAGCCATCATGCCTGACCAGATTACATTAAAAAATACTTTTACCAAAGTAGTACATATTCATAGCGTTGAAACTTAAATAATGATAGAACAAATAATTACCTGACCCCTCACTTTGAGTCAATTATTTTTTATTGTTTTACAATTTCTTCTAATGGGTACTTCATGTTTCAAAAAATATTAATACAGCTCTATTAGCCAATTCCTTAATGACAGGTGTTTTCTACTGTTGTCTTTTTGAGGACAACACCTCCCAGGTCCCTCCACCAAATTCTCAATATTGTTGAATCACATTTTTTACTTAAATCCATAAGTCAATGTTTTTGCATTTATGACAATATATTCTTTATAGGTAAGCTGCAATAGTCTATTGTGACTACACCTCCTATCTACAACATTTTGTATTTCCTGGAATTCTTTCACTTTTATTTGCAAACATTTCTTTGAATCTGGAAAAGTGCTTTCACATCTATGAAATGCTTCTCAGGTCAAACTGACAAATCCTCTATTCTTTCTATTGTTTATGTTAACACACCCCTCCTGACACTTACAGGTCTCCTGCTCTCACCACATGAGCCTAGTGAACAGCTGGAGGCCTGTGAACAGCAGTGGTCCATGAATTTCCCCTTTCTTTCTAGGAATGCCGATGTCCTCTCTTCTAGGTAGGATACCCAGATCGCATCTTGATTTATTCATGTTTGATGAGGTACATACTCTATTTAGTTCTGGAAACAGGATGCTAAGAAGGTAAACTTTTGGAGATTTTGTTTTCTGCAAACATTTTCATGTTATCTTAGTACTTGAATGATAATTTAACATAGACTTCTTGGTTGAAAACATTCTCATTCCATATTTAGAAGCTATTGCTCTATTTTCTTCTACTTTCCAATGCTGATGTTGAAAAGTCCTATAATCTTATTCAAGAACTCGAGGTGAGAGATAATGCTGTTTACTCTGGAAGGCTTTAGGGTCATGACTTTACCCCATGTGGCCTGAAATATCACAATGAAGAGCCTTGATACGTGTCTTATTTAAACATTTTGGCACGTTAATGGGTATATTTCTAATATTATTTCTTCGATTCTTTTCTCCCCTTTATATTCTCTTTTCTCTCAATTCAACTCTTAGCAGTTTAATGTTTAGAGGAAATCAGGGCCTCATGATTTCTTATTCAGACATTCCTTTGATCCATCTGATTTCGGTCTAGCCCCACATTCTACCCACCTCTGGTCATTGTCCAGAGTCAAAAACCTCTCTGTTTCCCAGAGAATACATCTCCAGGCTCTCACAAGACAAATAAATGGTAGAAATCTGACTCTACAGAGTGAAAGGTGAGGAACTCGACCAAGGAGGAACTTTGCTGCTCTTTATTCAGACTTTCAGAGCTCTAGATTTATCCCTAACTCCCAATACACACACACACACACAGCCTTACACATTTCCTTCTGCAGAATGTGGTTTCTTCTTGGAGTTTTCCAGGACATAACATTTGATTTCTCTTCAGCTCCCACACCTTCACCCTTGCCAACACTTAGGTGTAACACTGTTCTGCAAAGTACTTTACCATATCTCCATTTACTTTCCAAATTTATATATTATCATGTGGGTTACAGATGGCTCCTAATTTACCTGAAGATAAGCTTACCATGTTCCTTGTTCTTTGGGGTGATTTTTTAATAAAGAAGATTGATCTCATTAGAGATATATTTAGTCTTACTGTTTTGTATTTTCCTTTATGGTTCTCAAGTAATTTTAAAGAAAAGATGGAGGTATAGAAACATCTTCCATTCATAATCCTAAAATTGAAGACCCTCTTCAAAATTAAAAGTGCAAATTGTTCATCAACTAAACACCAGGAATTTTCTAATGTTGGCATCAAATTTAGAGAAAGTTCATTGCAAAATATAAAGGGCTATCAGGCATCCAGCTAGAAAGATTCATTTAAATTGAAATCCAAAGAGATTTCATATTCTAGAAAATATGAAATTTCTTGCTTTTTATGTGATTTACAAACAATATCCTTGCAGAATTTACTAAATTGTTTGTTTTAGTATCATAGTATCACAGAGTAACAAATTTAAGGTCCTATTTAAATTGTACACTACATAAAGGTGTCATTTTTTAACAGGGTAGGTAGTATTGGTGATGTGGATATTCTATAAAAATTTTTCAGCAGAAAATAGGCAAAAATCTTAAAATAACAATATCATATTATTATAATAATTTAGTGATATATAAAAGTAAGATTTCTTAAAAGTGGTTCATTCTTATAATTTACATAAAGTAATGGTAGATCCCCATAGCAGTCTTAAATCAAACCACCTGACCAATAATTTTATCTATAAATTTTTTGACAATGACATTATTTCCAAAGTACAACCTATGTAACAAAAAGATAAGCTTAATTCTAAATATGCCTTGTAAAAGAACATTAATTATGAAACCGGTATAATTTAATTAATTCAACAAGCTTTAATTTTGCCACATATATCACTTTAGTGACAAAGTGGTCAGATTTTGAGAATAAATGCACTTCATATCAAGCTTCATATCATTGGCACCTGGATTATGAATGAAATAGAAAAGTGAGCAGTCTGATGATTCTCTGAGTACTTTTCAGAGATTTCCCACACCTCCTAGGCATTGATGATAAAAAACAGTTCCACTCAGATCCAGAAGCTTATTCATATGTCTTCCAGAAATTTTAATACTTTCTTTGTATACATCTAACATATAAGATATATGGTAACTATATACATGACAATTATCTTTAAGCCATATTCTATGATCATTAAGATTTGTCGATTCATTCATTTTTTCATTCATCAACAAATATCTAATTAGCACCTAAAAATATAATGTATACAGACAGCTGTATCTAATCTTGACATAACCTTCATTCATAGATATTAGGTAATATCTAACATGCATTTGGAATATGAGCATTGGTGTATGCTATGACTGAGAATAGGTATTTTCTTATATTGCTTTAGTCCTTAGGTATAATAACTGGTTATAGTTAAATATATCTAATATCAAACGTTAACTATGCCAAATCCTATTTATCTTTAACATCCATACATATAAATAATTCAATCCAATAATATCACAATTCATTCAAATACAAAATTAAGCAACACATGTGAGTTACATAAGTTTAACTTACACATTAATAGAAAACTACATAAAAATCATCTTACCTCTTGTTTGTAACCCCTTTCCACAGGCTTCACTGCTGCCCATTATTCCCTGCCTGACAGACTCTGGCACTAAGATGCAAGGATTCCATTTCTGTGGCTTCCACCTGTGATTACCAAAAACAATGGACTAGAAACTTCACTATGATCCACATGCAAAAGAAATACTTAAGATATGTTTCAAGTTTAAAAAACATAAAGACAGTAATTCAATAAAATGGATGTGAAACCAATGTCATAAAACCAGCCCTGACAAACACTAGAATGACAATAGTCCATTCAACCCGAGATTCATGATTTATGCAGTAATTCAATGTTTTTGAATTGATCCTGTGGTTGAGAAAAAAACTGAATTTAGATATTTTGCACATAAACTTTGGTTAATATAGAAAAGTGGCAATAATAAACATTAGAGGCACAGATCAGTCTGGAAGGTGTAGTTCTTTATGCACTTAAAATTGTTTCGGAAAAAAACTATAAAAGAAAAAAGAGAGAGAAAATCCCTATGTCCCACTGGCGCATTAGAGAATCAAGGTTTGAACATCTGTAAACTTGAGGTACAAACCTTCACATTAATATTCTGCTTCAATATTTTTATAATCTGCTTATAAAATTTTTGATTTGATCCTCTGCTTCAAATTTTTATAAGGTGTTTCCAAAGACTTTTGAAGTAAATCAAACATCTCAATAGGTTATAGAGTAAAAGAAGAACGGGCACCTTTGACCTATCTTATCTGTTATTTAATCTTAGGAAAGATGAATGGACCTGCCACTGATAAAATACCATGATTTCTAATCCTCAGAGGATACAGTCCCAAAGGAAATCTCGCTTTCTAATGGCTTTTCTTTCTCAGGTCAACAAAACTCTCTTTTTATGACTCACAGGGCAGAGTATGACTTGTGTCCTTAAATCGTCTCTTCACAATATTTCAGAAAACCCAAACCCTAAGTATAGCTACAGATTCTGCTCTTTCACTTAGTACATTTTAACGCTTTTCATATGAGCCAATACCTCTGATAAGAGAAATACTTCAAAAAAGTAAACAGAAACATGAAGCAAAACATCATTGACCTCATTGAAGTGAACTTCCTAATTGGAATAGTTGAAGGGTTGGGGAAAAAAATATTAGGAAACAGCTAAACAGAAAACCTGTTACATTTAAAGAAATCACCTATTAATTTTAGATTGTTGTAAATTTACTTTGTACGTGCATAGACACATTCTGCATGATTCCAATATACAGAACCCAAAAGGTAAGGGATTTTAGTCCAATGTTTGAACTAAAATATGTCATTCATTCATTCAGTTTCCTGAAATTGAGTTTATATAGGCTTTCTCGACCAAAATGAGACCAAGAAGTTCAGCCTTCTTTACCTTGGTGAACAGGCTGAAATCGGAATTCCTTTATTAAACTTTCGATTTTAGGATGATAAACTCAGGCTCAGAGAAGTTAAATGATTTGGCCCAGGCTGCATAAGTCAAGATAGGCCAATTGCCAGTCCTGTCTTCAGATGCTCAGCCACAGCCTCTTGGGAACATCTCATTCCCAATTCTACTTAGGGATAAAGGCACCCATGCTGTCTTACCTACTTAATGTGTTGAGGGAAGTTCAAATTCACAGGGCAAATTAAATAGACTTTTTGATTCTGTTTTAATTTGGTAAACATGTGAACATGTCACCTCAATGGAGTCAGAAAGAAGAATCAGAAGATAATAATAAAGTCCTCTGTTAACTCACTTCCTAAGATAACTTTCTCACTAACATACCAATGAAGGGGAAAGCAAAATCTAAATTGGACCTATATTGCTCAAAATTCAAGGATGTTTCACTAAGAAGCAGATATGTATGGTGATAACTTGGATACCTTTTGAACTATGCATCAGGAGAAATGGTACAATGATCCAATTCATACACAGTAGAACTGATTTTGGGAGAATGTGGCAGGAAGTCATTGAGAGAAACTAGTTCAAACACGAGTAGCTAAATTCAAGGGCGATATCAGTAAAATGAGTGGGCAAAGAAATGGAAGATCCCACTAATAATTTTTTTGATTTTATCTGATTATAACAGCCTTGGGTTCATAAAAATGTCTAATAATATTTGATTTGGCTAATTTTTTTTCATTTGGATACTTTCCTTGAGAGCTCTTTTGCTGGGCTCAGAAATTTCAATATTTAGACATTGTACAATAGGCTGAATATTGACAGTGTTTCCACAATGGCCCTGTGGTTAGTGAGAAAAAAACTGGTAGTCTGGGCATGTTCCCAGTGTTTATTTACATCCTCCCCAAATTGGTCATCGGACAGAAACAATGAGAGTAAGAGATGATAAAATCAATAGTAATTTAGACTTCTTCAATGATATCTTTCTTCTTTAAAAAGGGAAATAACTCGTATTCTCCCAAATAAATTAGCCCTTGAATTTCACAGCTTTAAGTTTAGTTTCTTAAATTATTAGCAGAAACAAGGGGCATTTTTGCAAAAGGCCCATGTGCTGATTTTTAGGTGTGTAGATAAAACCTATATTATTTTTAAGAAGATGGATTATTTTCACAAATCAGTAAAACCCCTTAGAGACTGAATTTAATCCAAATACACTTTAAAGTAGCATTTCAATCAGATTTAAACCTGTCACATGTTCAAAGGGGAGACGTTTGTGAGTAAGCAACGAAACCTCAGGTATTACTTTTATAAACAGTAATCACCTTTGCCAAGAGGGAATATACAGGGAACACATACCGTTTAAATGTTATGCATTTTCTTTTCATAATAAAAAATTTTATCCCTAAGTTAAACTTTTTTCTATTGGATAGTTTCTGAAATTGTGTATCACAAAAATTGAGAACAAAATCATTTTTAATTAAAATAAACAAGGAAGTACAAATTTGTTCTTAATTCTTGATTGGAGGTTTTAGAATGTGAACAATAGAATGAAGATAAGTTACCTCGTGTGTGTGTGCGTGTGTGTGTATGGGGGAGGGGGAGTATTCATTCTCCTAGTCCCCAGGTAACAACCATAATACAACCTCATCCTGAATCTCTTTTGAACATGATCTTGAAAATGGATTGCCACTTTGTCATAAGTCAAGAAGCTCACTTACAGTCAAACATGCTTGCTTTATCCCCTGTTAATTAGACTTTCATATTCTCTACTACTTCCAAATATGTTCCAGATAAGTAAGAATATTAAAGTATTTGAAGATATACAGTTGTACTTCTTATTTTCCACCAAATGACCATTTCTTATATGAAAGAAAATAGGTTATAATTTATAGTAGGTCTAATGATAATTTTAAAAGGTAACTACTCACCGATATGTAGGGCACAATGAGACATCTTCACACTCTCTCTCCTCAAATAAGGTATCTGGGCATTCCTGGCCTCCATTGGTTGCTTCCTGGATGATGATTCTGTATCGAGATTGTTTTACCGTGACATTTCCTGAAGTAAAGGAAAAAGAAAATTATATAATGCCATTTTACATTGATGCAGATCAAAATCGAGGTAGCAATTGAAAAAATGAGAGAGAGATAAAGTAAGCACATGTAGAAAATCAACCTGGGAATGAAAATAAGCAAAGACCAGGAGTTAACACTCCATCTTACTTTTATGAAATAAACACACAATACTTAATAACGGTGATTTCAAATATAATTGTTTCCTATTGTCTTAATGTGTTTAAATTAATTAGAATCTATATTACCAATGGCATAAAAGTTTTATGGCGTGATCGGAAGGGCCTCAGAAACCCTCTTTAATCTCCAAACAACAGCTGAAAGTCCTGGAGTTTGATTATCAGCAACTCAGTCCCTTGAATAAGGCATTTTTCCATCCAGGCTACTTTTTATAATGCAAACAAAACACACTTATATAAATTAATACATTAGTAACCTATTTATTTACAGACATTAGTTTATTAGATTTTTTATTCCTTATAACCTGATAACGTTATAATCATATATATTGGGAAAGAACAAAATATTGTTTACTTCAGGGTTTTGCTGAGAAGTAGAAGTATTAATAGGAACATCAATAAAAAACAACTGATGTTCACTTTAATGTGTTGAAACACTCATTTCACAATCTTTAGATGCCTTTTGAATCAACATCAACAACAAAAATCAATTATCATTAAAGTACTTAGCAACAATTTCAATTACTATGTGAAAGATAGATTATTTGCACTATAAATGCAGACACAAATCTCTGACTATAGAACTTACAGTTAAGCAAGAAGTAAAGGGGCACACATATACACAACTAGTTAGAAGACACTGCAGTGTGAGCAGTGTCAGACAGCGACACAGTGTTAGGTGGGTAAAAAACAGAAGTCATTTTTTACTTTGGCAATGAAAGAGGGCTCATGAAGGAGACAGATTTTTATCTGTCTTGAAGGCCTTGATGGCTAAATAGAAAAAAAATCATATATATATATATATGAATGAAGCCATTTCAGGCCAAGGAAACATTTTGAAGAAAGGCATGGCAATGTAAGAGTGCAAGATTTTTACTTACAAAGACAAATATGTAACTAACTACACTCAGAAGGAAGGTATGTGAATATGGCTCTGGGTATGTGCACTTGGGGAAGGTGGGAGAGAGGGAGGAACACAGTGAAGTTTATAAAGAATGGAAAGAAAAGAAAGTATAGGAGAAGATGGAATACATTGGTAGGTTTGGTACAAATAATGGACCTATGCATATCAAGATGTTAACTTAGAAAGCCAACAACGAAATAAGAAGACTTTATTAAAAGTATAGACACATATTTTTTTAAAATCATTAATACTAGCAGACTCACAATGAGAAGCAACTCACCCACTATGAAAGCTTTCCTACTCTCTGTCTTCCTTTTCAGAGGGAACACTTTCAACTCCTTCTGTAGTTAATTTTTCTACAGTTACCTTCAAATCTATAAATACTATGCTTATGTCATTACTTCTTGATTTATGATCTTCAGACATCATGTATTGACTTTCTGCTGTGGTTGACAGTTTACTTTGTACCATCTTCCAATCTTTTATGATGATGTTGCTATTTCTATGCTTCTACTGGTTACTTAAATAACCCATATTTTTTAAGCCCTACCCCTCACTCCTGTCCTACGTCAGACCAGTCTCTATGGCTCTGCAGAGCTTTCTCTCTGCCCCTACCCACCTTCCTGCTACATTAGGTCATATCTCCCAATGTTGTGTCATCAATTTCTCTACTTTTTGGTCTTACCCATTAATGTTGTCATCCATAAAGATCTCTCATTCACTAATGGTCCTCTCCTTTTGCTTTTGAGAAGGAATTAGGGCTTTTAAAATTACTTTCCTATCATTTCTAATGAGATCCTCAGAAAAAGGAGAGACCAACACCTTTGCACATCTCATGACCTTGAACTGGAAATTAAGGGAATGTACAGGATCTTTGTGATCTGTTCCCTGCAGATCCCCTCTTTGTCCTTCTTTAACCTGCTTTATACCCAGAGATGGGCTGCATTAGTGGCCCCCTGGCCCATTGGCTTCCATTTGGGCTTTGCCAGTGGGGGAATGGGATACACAAAAGAAAAGGAAAAAATGGCAAGAGGAGGGACAGAGACATCAGGGTATTTATTCCACCAGATTCCATCCTCTGTATTGCCTTGTCTCTCTACCTCTAACAAAAGCCACGGTTCCTATGGAGTGGCATTTGCCTATAGCTATTAAATACTTCTTTTTTTCATTCCACTAAATGTTTTTCCCTCCACCAATTTTAAAGCTCCTAACTGTCACTAGCCCAGATCCTAAACCATGATACCCTGCTAGTCTACCTTAACACTTCTCATTCCTTTGTAAATAGTCCCTTCATTAAATCTTCCTCAGTTGCCCCATTTGAGTGGACTACCCCTTTCCTGCCAGAACATGCCAATAAAGTCAAAGAGTCAAAGGAGAGATGCTGCTATTTGAAAGAGTAAATGCTGTAATTGGCCCCTTTTTAAATGTAGTTAAGCTTCTGTGAGGAGTTTAGAAATAGAAGCTTTGAAAAAAGAGGGTTACCAACAAAGTTCTGCATCATAATAATATAAAAAGCTATCTTTATTTGGGCTGGAACAATCTTTTGTAAATAATTATGCCTTTAGGAAAAAGTCCCTTTCCCTACTCCCAATTAATGCCAATTATATTGTACTATCTCTGTTTAGCCTGTACTGTATTATTTAACCTTAGAATGTTTCCTTAAGTATGGGTTTGTATGCGTGTTTTGTCCAAATATTATCTTAGGAGTCTGTAAATAAAGACTGAAAACAATAGAAAAAAATGAAAGGGATGCCTTCACCTCATGTTGAAAGAGAAATCTTAAGGGAGACCACACATTCAGCATGGATCAATAATTCTCCTTTTTACACTGAACATGCACATGCACACACCTGCACACAGCGAAAACATAGGATACACACTCGCATGCAGAGGCAGTCTGCCTTAATGGTGTGATTCCAGGTCGAATAATCTAAAATTTGAGAAAAATTGTTGCATTGATTTTCATGCCCTACAGCTATTCAAGTGGAGGTTTAAAAGGGTAACTCCTCTAGTGAAAGTCAACATTAAGTATCAAAGTAAGATTTTCCAGAGAGGAAACTGATCCTTACTGTGCATAAATGAAGAAAAATGTATATGTCTTTGAAGAGGGGGAGAGAGGGAGAGATAAGGGAGGATCTTGAGCTACTGAAACAACACCAGAGATGTGTGGATGTGTGAAATACCTGTTAAGAGTCTCACTCTCCTTCTTGCTTTCTCTCTCTCTCTCTTTCTCTCATGTGTGTGCGTGTGTGTGTGTGTATTTCCTTGAACTTTGCAATAGACATGTCTAGCATTCAATTTTAAAGAATTTTCCTCTCCTTATGATGTTACTGCCTCAAATTATGGCCACACCTACAGAAGAATCCTTTACACACAACAGACTTAAGTGGTATTGTAGGAACCTAAAGGGCAGGCAATGTACACTTGGATAGGATAGTCAATGATTTTCTCATTTTGTCAGAGGCATTTGAACCAGAGCAACTCCATCTTGAGTAGGGGTTGGGTGAAATAAGGCTGAGAACTACTGGACTGCATTCCCAGATGGTTAAGGCATTCTAAGTGACAAGATAAGATAGGCGGTCAGTACAAAATACAGGTCATAAAGTCCTTGCTAATAAAACAGGCTGTGGTAAAGAAACCAGCTAAATCCCACCAAAATCAAGATGGTCGTCCTCACTGCTATACTCCCACAAGCTCCACGACAGTTTACAGATGCCATAGCAATGTCAGGAGTTACCCTATATGGTCTAAAAAGGGAAGGCATAAATAATCCCCACCTTGTTGAGCATATATCAAGAAATAACCATAAAAATCGGCAACCATCAGCCATCAGGGCTGCGCTGTCTTTGGCTTAGCCATTTTTTTCTTCATTTACCTTTTTTTTTTTTTTTTTTTTTTTAGTTTTAGTTTTAGAGAGTTTATTTGAGTGAAAAGATAGAAATAGTCATCCAGGAGACAAAGGCGTTAGTGAAATGAGATGAGTGCTTTATAGGTAAAAGTTAAGTTCTTATTTCTACAGGCAAAAAACAAACCAATTTAACAAGATTACGACATTTTCTATACACGGCTGGTTTAATATTTATAAAAAATTAATTGGTTACAGTGTATTTTTCCTACTTTTTTTTCAACTGCTCTTTCTTTCCTTTTCAACCTAGGAGTATGTTTAACATTTCGATTTTTTTTTTAAATTTTACTTTAAATTCTGGGATACATGTGCTGATCTTGCAGGATTATTGTGTAAGTACACACATGCCATGGTGGTTTGCTGTTTCCATTCCCCCGTTACCTACATCAGGCATTTCTCCCAGTGTTATCCCTACCCAACCTCCCTGACACCCCACTGTCCCTCCCCTTGACCCCCACCCAATAAACTTGCTTTCACTCTACTCTATGAACTTATCCTGAATTCTTTTTTTGCATGAGATTTAAGAATCCTCTCTTAGGATCTGGATCCATATCCCTTTCCTGTAACAATTTCACCTCATTTTGAAGCCAGCATGAGGGCTGTATCAAGGGAGAACAATAATTCAAAAAATCCAAGCAGTAACTAGCAACAAAAGAGATAGAGTCTGAGGCAGCCCCCAGTATCATGGTTTGAAGCTAGGTAAGAGAAGATGGGCAAAAGCCAAGTAGAAGCTCTCAGAAAGTGATGTCAAACAATACCTCCTTTTCCACTGAAAACACAGGAAAAAGTGATTTCTGGGAAGGAGATAAAGAGAAGGGAGGATAGTGGCTTTGCCAGTGGACTACATTTAAATCACCTATGTGTGTAAAACACATCTTAACTTATGTTAGATTTACTTCTAGGCATTTTACATATGCATATGATACCTTATTTTATTATTATAATTGATCAGATTGGTATTATTATTTCCATTTTACAGATAAGAAAATGGAGGGTAGAAGAAGTAAATAATTTCCCAAAATTATTTAGCTAGAGTTAAAACTGCACTAGGCAGACATTTAGGCCCATAATATTTCCATTACAGGAGACTTCATAGTATGATGAAGGGAAAGAGGGGAGCTTTTGGGGTAGAGAGGGGTGAGGGTGGGGGGAGTGTAGTTTATATCACTGTCTTTCTGTTATTCTAAAGGAATACTTCTTTCCTTCTAAGCAATTTTTCAACAGCACCCACGTAAACAAGATTTCAGTGTTAAAAAAGTGTCATATTTGTAGGGTTTTGTGAATGATGTTTCCAATCTGATTAGGCCTATAAAAAATAACAATAAATTAATGTGCCTGTTTGTCAGCATAAACAATTGCTCAAGCATGATTATGACTAATAAATAGTTTGAATTCAGTTTTGATTTATGCATGCTTTATTATCACTAAGTCATCAGGTATAATTAAACTTGTTATTAATTATAGTAAAAAAAGTAATATTTAAAGAAGAGAGTGACTTAAAGATTAAGAAACATATTTAATATAGAAAGCATATGTATGGGCTACAAACATTGAGAGATGTTTATAGATTCTTTATAAAGGTCTACACTAGTTTTTCCTAGAAAGACAATAGTAAAGAGAGAAGAATTACGTATGTGAAGAGAATCTTTGCGTGATTTGCAGCTAGGTAAGCTGGGTACATCAGACTGAATTAGTATCATGAATGTTGAGCCCTGATGTCAGGGTTATTCAATTAATGGGTTAGAATAAAGAACAGACTTACTAAGTTTGCAACTCATCTAAAATGTGAGAGTAGGGGGACCTCAAGTACACAGTAGAACAGAAGTGAACATAGGCACTGGCTGACAGGGGAGGCAGGGTTGGAGACGAACACATGGCCAGGAAATTGGGGGAACTGCTGGAGGCAAGCATAAGTGCAGAGTGGATGCAGGATAGTTATGCACCAGCAATGTACGGCAGTTACTCCAGCAGCAACCTGCAGAATTCTAATAGATTTTAAAAATTAACCTTTATGGCTTTCCCTTGTTTCTCAAATATTTCCATTACCAATTAAACTTCGGTGGTCTATTATGCTTCATAGCACCAGTATTGCTCCATGCTTACCACCTTATAACTCCTGATTCTCACCCTAAAGGTCTCTTTCCTTCTCTTCACTTATATATACAATTCACCACTCAAAAACAAAACCGAACCCATGCTGGTGATTCCTCTCTCACAAAGATTGAAGCAAAAAGATGATATCAATGATTTTCAAGATTAATATCACATTAACAGTGACACATTAAATACTTCCTAAGGCTGAGTTGCAACCCCAACACCTGTTAGACTTCAGGTAATTTCTTTGACCTTGTTAAGCCTCAACTTCCTAAGTTGTAAAACATGCCAACTAAAAGTTTCTAGTTCTTATAATTGCTAGGAGGATTACACGAGATACTGCATGTAAAGTGTGAACACATTGCCAGGGAAAAGAAATTTTCTCTAGCATAATGTGAGTTCATGAAAGAAAAGAAAGATTTTTAAAAAAACAGATTAAAGGTTGCAAGAGTTATATTTTCTGTAATTTAGAAAAAGGAAAAAAAAAAGTGAAAACCCAGCTTTCCATTCAGAGCTATCTCATTCCTGTTGTGTACATCTAGAAGCAATGAGTGGCTTAAAACCATTCCATGTTCCTGGTAAATTAAACTACAATTGCATGGCAATTAGTCCTACAACCATTTTCCCATATTATTGGACAGGAATGGATAGGATGATCAAACATCCTGTTTTCTCAGAGCAATTCTAGCTAACACCTGTTATTCTAGCTTAAATAATAATAACTCCTCCATACACTCTGATAAATGTCTTCGTTTGTATGAAACACATGATCATTTAAAGACTATCACTCCCATGTGCATGTATAATAAGAAATATGTACATTTCATTTCTCATTCCAGCATAGAATGGCATTTAAAATGTGTGGAAAAGGTAGACTGACTGCACTGCTATTCTTAAAATTATCTACTCAATAGGATCACTGGACGTTTTTATTTATTGCCATAGAATTCTGCTTGTGTCATTCAAACATCTGAAGGAGACTGCTTCATGCCACTCCACAAACTTGTTTGTGAAACATAGGAAAGGAGAGTATAGGGCTTACCTCAAACTAACCATAGCTACTCTATATGTGTTATTATAACAGAAACATCACAAATAGATGCTATAAAACTGAAGAGACTTAGCATTTATTGAAAGAGGAGCATTAATATGAGGGGGAAACAACTTGCACTTGGAAAAAATCCAAATTGTCATTAAGAAGTCTGTTTCTAAGTCAATGCTATAGACAGACAAAGATGGCAGCATAATTTTGGCAGTCTAAGTTTATTCCCCTTTAAATCTATGACTCTGTGTTCTCAGAGTGAAGCAGTTACCACATACAGTGTTGTCATCATTAATAAATATTTATGAGGTGTCTGCTATATGTAGGCAACTTACCTCGGTGCTGGTGTTATGCTGAAATGTACATACATGCATTATTAAATCTACCCAGTGCAGCAGAAGTGAAACTTGATAGATAGATAACGTAAAAGTTCTCTCTAGTTTTATAAGAGTTCAGAAATGATAATATGAACTTTGTATTTATTATCCAAAAGCCATCAATCCAATATGTTCTCTCTTGTTCAAGAAGAAATGGAGACTTAAGTGGTAAAAAAGAAAAAATGCAATGCCCTAGAAGAACTATGAGTAGGAAGGTTTTATATACTTTCTTCCTATTCATCTTGGTGTTTCATACATAGAGCAGATACATCAACAGCAGCATCTTCTCCTAAAATTCCCTCCCAGTCTAAACCTTGAAGTACTTCAAAATGAATACCGAACTAAAGATTCTATCTATCTATATACAAATGAAATTAGGCAAAATTGCAAAGCTTTTCTGCTAAACTTTCCAGGAATGTTAAAAATAAGCTTTAGGATATCCATATACTTCTTTCATTTTGAAATACTGCCTCAAAAAAATGCATTCTATATGCCTAAATTTTTATAATCATCATTCATTTTGCAACAGAAGCCAAATTCAATGTATCTGGCAACAGACAAGAACTTCAGGGCTCTGATTTCTAATCCCAGCTAATTACTGAATTGCTATATGACCTTGGGCAAGGTACTTAACCTTTCAGAACTTCAATTTTCTTACTTGTCCTATGTGGGTAATACTACTGAGACAATTCACAGGACAGCTGTTAGGAATGCTTAATTAAGTGGGATTTAAAATTTTTTTCAAATGCCGTGTGTGTGTGTGTGTGTGTGTGTGTGTGTGTATGTGTGTGTGTCTGTATATAGTGAACTTGAAATTCTTTATGTGAAAGCCCTTATATGGACTTAAGAAAGAGAAATTTATGTTTGTATCTGCAAAAACTAACCAGGATAAGAGTCAAAGCAAACACACACTTCTATAGTAGACACAACACACTCAGAAGTCTACGCCATGGTTCTGAACTTCCAGGGATTCCTTCCAATATTCTCAACTCCCTATGCCCAACCACTGCTGTTCTTAGAACATTTTGGATTTAGAGAGAGTTAATCTTATCAAATAGTGATGCACTTTGAGTTTGCCCTTCCTCTCAGTCTCTATATGTCACAACTGAAGTCATCCATAGCTGATCTCATTGTGTTTAATTCCAGCTGCATATCAGAATCTCAGGGATGCTTTCTCAAATTCCTAGTACCCTACCCCACTCTCAGAAACCCAAGCCAATTAAATGAGAATCTCTGATGGGTAGAGCTCAAGTATTAGCATGTTTTTAAAAATCCCCAGAGAGGAGAACTACTGATTTAGCACAATTGAAGTAGAGTTTATTATGCATCTAATACGTAAAACAGGAAAAAGACCATATAGCATGCTTAACCAAGCCATAGAAAACAAATGAGCACTAGCTAAACCATTACTGCTCTTAACTCATTTAAAAAATGTGACCTGCCCTCTAGCTAAGTAAGTACATCATAATGGGTATAATTGGAAATGTGCAGTATAAACAAGGAAAGTTAATAACACCATCTATAATAAGTTGCACTTGTCCTAGTCTTTTCTTCTCACCAATATGTTATGAAATGACAGGGATTTATTATTTTTTTTTTCCAAATCCTGATTCCTTTCATTTTAGCAGAGGAAATGTCTATAGTTGCTTGCTACAACAGGCTCCCCTAATGTGTTCCATTCCATCAGCATTAAGACTGAAATACACTGAAACACCATACTGCATGGGATACAGACAGGTTTTGAGAGGCACAAATGCCATCTAAGATATAAGTGGAAAAAATACTGCTGGAATTGAAGCTGAAGATGCTGTCATTATTGTTAGGCAAGAATATTGAACAATATATCTGAAAACTGCCTTAAAACAATTCACGTTGCCTACTCTATAAAGGCTTTACGCATGTTCTCACTCATAAGTGGGTGTTGAACAATGAGCACACATGAACACAGGAAGGGGAACATCACACACTGAGGCCTGTTGGTGGATGGGGAGGGGTTAGGGGAGGGATAGGAGGGGATGGTGGGATAGGGGAGGGATAACATTAGGAGAAATACCTAATGTAGGTGACTGGGGGGATGGATGCAGCAAACCACCATGGCACGTGTATACCTATGTAACAAACCAGCATGATCTGCTCATGTACCCTAGAACTTAAAGTATAATAATCATAATAAAGAATTCAATTCAGGCCAACCCTTGTGCTGATAGCTTGAGAGAGAAGCTAGCAGAGTGAGGACACAACTCAGGAAGGGCACAGATAGCACTACCAGGTCCTTGCATCCTCGGGTCTTACAGGAAAGTGAAGTGTGTCACTAGACCACTTGCTGTTAGGGAGCTTGCCATGTTCTGCTCATCACTCACTATGGTTCAACCACAAAAATCCTGGGCTTTTATTTTTTTGGCAAACTTTTCTCAATGTCCCTTCATAGTGTATCTATATGAAAATGCTGGTTTTCCTAAATGTAAGGTAAAGGAAATTAGTCAGACATTAAATGTCAGTTGTGATATTAAAGTTTTTGTTTTGGAGTTGTTTGAAAAACATGACTAAGGGAAAATAACTCTGTGAATACAAACTAATTAAAATTAGGGTTTTCATTTTTAACCATAAATTTTAGCACAAGGTAGACAAACACTCTTAATTATGTCTTTTATGCATGAGGCACATGTTAATGCTTGTATTGCTGTCATTACTTCTGCAGTGTCAACATAGTCACTAGCGTTCAAAATTTCTCTTTTGGCTTTGTGTTGATGAAATAATGTGACTTTTTAGAATCAGTGAATCTGGAACCCAAGTCTGTGAATCTAGAAAAATTACTTATCTCTCAGTGCATTGAAGGGCAATATTAAGAAGACTTTATTCTGGAGTTTTGAAGCAGAATAATCAGGTAATGAAATAGCAAATTAGTTCAGGGTTTGACATCCAGTCAGCATGTAAAAATGCTAGTTGGGAGACAGGTTAGTGTGCAGGTGGGTTACGCATTCTTCTCTCTTCATCTAGATGACCCCTGTATGTCCTTTGAGACTGATCAGAGGGTCATCACTTCTTTTAAAAAGTTTTTTCCACCCCACATTACCTAAGCAGCCTTCTTCTAATGTTCCTACACCTCTACAAAGAACTCTGTTGCATTCCATTGTCTTTTTGACTCCCTGTCTTTGAACAGTGACCTCTCTAGGTCTTAGTGTAGTGAGTAAAACCTAGTAAAGGCCAGGAGAGGTGGCTCACACCTGTAATCTCAGCACTTTGCAAGGCTGAAGCGGCAGGATTGCTTAAGCCTATGAGTTTGAGACCTGCCTAGGCAATATAGCAATACCCCTATATCTACAAAATACAAATAAATAAAATAAACCTGATAGGCATTAGTAAATAATTATTGAATAAATAATGAATGCGTGAAAATCATGACTGAATGAACACATAGCCATTTAAAACACATTTTTTTCTTCTGATTGAGAAGATGGAGATACTAGCTTCCAACAATATAGGAAACTACATGTCTAGAGAATCTCTCCTAATACAGGGCAACTAGAATTATGAGGAAGTTTGCTTTTTCATTAAATTTATAATGTTTGTTTGTTTGCTTGTTTGAGACAGGGTTTCACTCTGTCACCTAGGCTGGAATGTAGTGGCAAGATCATAACTCACTGCATCCTCAACTTCCCAGGCTCGAGCAATCCTCCCACCTCAGCCTCCAGAGTAGCTGGCACTACAGGAGAGTGCCACCGCACCTGCCTAATTATTGTTTGTTTTTTGTAGAGACAAGGTTGCCCTGTGTTGTCCAGGCAGATCTCCAACTCCTGGGCTCAAGGAATCCTTCCACCTTGGCCTCCCAAAGTGCTATAATTACAGGCATGAGTCACCATGCCTGGCCAATTTTTACCTTTTTAAGACACTTTTAAACAAATCAAATGAACCTAGAGTTCACATACACCAGTTTCCATAACCATCAGTATATGACCTATCTTGTTTCATGTATACCCATGCCCACACACATTCCCAGATCAGTTTTTAAAAAGTTCAGAAAGCACATTATTTACAAGCAAGTATTTAAGAATATACTTAAAAGACAATAACTCTTTTTAAAACTGTTTTTAAAATAATATCATAGTAATATATCATACATACTAATATCAATTCTCTAAATATATTAATAAATACCCAATCGTCATTTGGGCTCTAATTTGTTGACATGTCCTGTAGGTTCCTTGTCCTTTTATTTTTATTTTCCTTGCAATTCTTTTTGAAATGTTTTTCAAGTGTAGTATAAATCCATTGCCTGAAAAAGCATAAAAGTCAGGAAACAGTTTGGAGCACTGGCCCTTGGGGAAATTTCTCCATCACTGATGGTGAGAACCTGAGATTTACTAGATAAATAAGGAAAAGCCTACGGCCCCCACCACGTGCACACACACACACACACACACACCCCCACACCCACACACACACACACAGAAAACCCAAGATGAGAACTATTTATAGGTGCTCTTAGTTCTACAAGAAGAATACTGAAATCTTCTAAGAAGAGAATACTGTTCTAGAAATTGAAGTTATAAATAAACAAAAGAAACCATTCCTGACCTCAAGGACTTTTCATTTTAGTAGAGGGAGAAAGGAAATTTGAAAATAAATAAGCTAAATATTTAATGTTTCATATAGTAATTAAATATGTGCAAAAAATATTGTGGAAAGCAGCAAAAGAAACTAGCATCAGAGTGAACAGGCAACCTACAGAATGGGAGGAAAATTTTGCAATCTACACAATTGACAGAAGTCTAATATCCAGAATCTACAAGGAATGTAAACAAATTTACAAGAAAAAAATAAACAACCCCATCAAAAAGTGAGCAAATGTTATAAATAGACCCTTCTCAAAAGAAGACATTTACGCAACTAACAAACATATGAAAAAAGCTCATCATCACTGATCATTAGAGAACTACAAATCAAAACCTTAATGAGATATTATCTCACAACAGTCAGAAAGGTTATCATTAAAAAGTCAAGAAACAATAGATGCTGGTGAGGCTGTGGAGAAATAGGAATGCTTTTACACTGTTGGTGAGAGTGTAAATTAGTTCAACCATTGTGGAAGACAGTGTGGCAATTCCTCAAGGGCCTAGAGTGAGAAATACCATTTGACCCAGCAATCCCATTACTGGGTATATATCCAAAGAATTATAAATCATTCTACTATAAAGACACATGCACACATATGTTTATCATAGCACTATTCACAATAGGAAAGACTTGGAACCAACCCAAATGTCCATCAATGACAGGCTGGATAAAGAAAATGTGGCACATATACACCATAGAATACTATGCAGTCATAAAAGCGAGTGAGATCATGTCCTTTGCAGGGACGTGGATGAAGATGGAAGTCATCACTCTCAGTAAATTAACATGGGAACAGAAAACCAAACACCACATGTTCTCACTCATAAGTGGGAGGTGAACAATGAGAACACATGGACACCGGGAGGGGAACATGACACGCAGGGGCCTGTCGTTGAAGGGGGGTGGAGGGCAAGGGGAGGGAGAGCATTAGGACAAATACTTAATGCATGCAGGGGGCTTAAAACCTAGATGACGGGTTGATAGGTGCAGCAAACCATCATGGCACACGTAAACCTACATAACAAACCTGCACACTCTGCACATCTATCCTGGATCTTAAAATTTAAAAAATAAAAAAAAACTACTGTTTTTAAAATTTAAAAAATAAAAGAAAAAAAGGAGCAGGGCATGTGTGCCTGTATCTGTCCATGTGTGTCTGTGGTGGGTGGGAGTCATTCAAGGGGAATGATGGCAGGGAAGAAGGTTTTGCAATTTTAAATTTCAAAATCTTCAATGAGAAGGGAATATTTGAGTAAGAATTTGAAGGAGGTAGGGGGTCATCTAATGTAATATCTGGGGAAGGACAAGCCAAGGCAGACCTGATATTATGTGTCAAGACTCAGAGTCAAATTCCACACAGAGCAACAGGACAGGAGTGGCTGGATCACTGAGAAGGAATGAGAGAAAGAGAGGGCCACTTCCCCACACACAAACACAAAAATTGCATTTCTACCTAGAACCATATTAAAAACAAATCAGTAAAGACTTTGATGTAAAAGTTTCAGAAGATATAGGATAATATCTTAATAAATTTAGGATTAAAAAAAGGATTTTAAAACATAAAAAAATAAAAGCCATAATGTAGTTAGTTAGATAAATTCAACTACATTAAAATTAAGCATTTCTCTTTCCGAAATGACAAACTTCATTCTGAATGGGGATAATTTTATTACACATAACCACAAAAGTTTAATATGGAGAATATAATCTTCAAAACAATAAGAACAACAATTCAACTACATGAGTCGTTTACCAAGTGCTTTATATAAATCAACTCACTCAGTCCTCATAAGAACCCTATAAAAATTATTCTTGTCATTTCCATTTTGCAGGTAAGAAAATGGAGACAGAGAAAGCTTCTGTTCCTCGTACAAGGTCCCAGTAAGTGGTTGAGAAGGTCTGAAACCCAAGCAATCTGGGTCCAGAGTGTGCATTCTGCTTTGTCTCCTGTCACAAAAATAAACCACTCCCTGGTCCTATTTCCTCCAATCCTTAGACATTCTGAGCTAGAGGAATGTAATCCAATAAAATAATCTGGATTAATGGCAACTCTTCCCAAAGATTAAAACTCAAAGCCACTTAGGATCCTGGCCTGGAGAGAAAGCCAATAAAGACTGGGACCAGCATCATGAATGGGCAGGTGATCTGTGCAGACTAATGGGTGGTTTAGGGCTCTGTGGCAACAGTCTTGAAATTCTCAATAATTTTTTTTTAACAACTCCTCATTTTCCCATTTTGCACAAGACCCTCAAACTTTGTCACTGATCCTGATAAGAAGAGATGGAATGTGGGGACTTTGTGAGATCTCCTGGATCTTTGGAACCACTATACTCCTTGGAAGCTCACACTCAGGAGAGGGTAGCTGAGAAGGGTCTGTGCCTTGCTGAAATCCTGACAATTGCTTATTATTGTTTCTATTAAAGCCCTTGAGTAAGAAAGAGTGTTTGCATAATCATCCAGTTATGTGAATTACACAGGACAGATGGATGAAAAATTGAGTGCACTCCAGGTCACGAAGACATGCTATTAAACAATATTGAGTTATGATAATTTATCTGCTTACCTACTGCTATGGTTTGAATATTTGCCCCCTCCAAAACTCACGGCAAAAGTGAATCCCCAATGTGGCAGAAATGAGAGGTGGCTCCTTTAAGAGGTGACTGGATTCCATTTGTGGATTAATGGGTTATCATGGGAGCAGGACCAGTGGCTTTATAAGATGACAAAGAAAAACCTAAGCTCACACGATCAACCCCCTTGCCATGTAATGCCCTGTGCCTCCTTGGGACTCTGCAGACTCCTCACAAGCAAGAATGTTTTCACTAGATGCACACTCTTAACCTTGAACTTCCCAGCCTCCAGAACTGTAAGAAATAAATTTAGTTTCCTTATAAGTTACCCAGTTTCAAGTATTCTGTTATAAGTAACAGAAACAGACTAAGATAACTTCAATTTCCCTTTTCTATTCAAGAAAATGTTCTCTTCATTTCTTGCCCAGATAATTGAACGGTCCCCTAATTTTTCCACTGGTTTCCAATGTTGTCTCACCTAATTATTTTCTATCTATTTTCTTTGTCTAAAACATAAATGTGATTTTATCACACCCATGGTTAAAATTTAAATTCCACCAGTAGTCCAGATAAGACACAAACTTAGTAGAATGTTTTCATGAGCGGGTACTTGCATATCTCTTTATTTCTTATCATTTCCCCATATGGGTTATGTATCCCAGGCATCATTAGCCACCTGTAATTTATTCAATTACAAAGTACTTTCACACAGCCAAGCTTCTGCAGGCATATCTCCTCTGCTACTTGCTACTTGTAAACATCTATCCTATGTTTACCTGGTAACTCCTGATCTACTAAATCTCACCTTCTCAGTCACATCCTCCCCAGTCACAGGACTCCCTTCTCTCTGGCTCCATAATTTCTTGTACTCATTCCTGTTAGAAAAAACATGTGTTTGCATGCCTGAATTTCTATTTATGTGTTCTGTGATCATAGTAACCTCATTTTATTTATCTTAATGTAACTAGCAGTTGGCATAAAACTTGGTATATAGTAAGCTCTAGAAAAAGGTTTAGTGACTCATCCATTGTCATTCATTCAACAAATATTTAGGCACTTACTTGGTAGCAGCCACCTTTCAACATGTTTCAGCAGTGAACAAGACATGGAACTTATATTATAGTTAGGATGATGATCATTGTTGTGATAAAATAATACAGAGTAATGAAGAAGAAAAAAGACTGGGAGAAGGGGGATTTTTAAATAGGGTAGTCAGAGACAGACTCTCCAAGGCAATGACATTTTAACTAAGCACTCAACAGCTAGGCACCACTACAGGTCAGGAGTTTGAGACCCTACTGTGCAACATAGAGAGCCTCTACCTCTAAAAGCGTAAAAACAATTAATCAAGCATGGTGGCACACACTTGTAGTCCCAGCCACTCAGGAGGCGAAAGCCCAGGAGTTCAAAACTACAGTGAGCTATGACTGCATCATTGTATTCTAGCAGGTGACAAAGCCAGACCCTGTTTCTAAAAAAGGAAAAATTTTAAAAAGGAACCCAGGCAAAAGGCTAGGAAAAGAGTTTCCCAGAAAGAAGGAGCAGCAAGTGAAAGCCTGAACGAGATGGAAAAAATCTTGGTCAGAAAGGAGGCCAACATAGTTAAAGGGAAGTAAAGGAGGCAGTGAAAGGTATTAGGATGTGAGTTCGCCAAGTCGCACAGCACCAGGAAGCAAGGGTGGAGTTCTCTTATCATGCCTTCCACGTGAAGGGAGATCCACTTCCACAGGAGTTCTCGTGCCTCGACTCTCTCCACCTCCCTCACCTACATCTCCTTTGGAGATGTAAATCTTGACTTTGGCAACAAGAAACTGACATGTTTGTCTCTGACATCCTCTCTCCTTTTCTTTCTTTGGGATACAACTGCTCAGAAAATGCACATATTCTTCTCACAGTCTTCTCAGCTGTGCTCACTCAAGGGAAATTTTTGCTATCCAGCATAGGCTGTGGCCAGGTAGGAAAGTCTGTCTAATTCTGGGGTTGAGAAGCAGCTGATACTTTGATCTCCCTCTGCTTTCATTAACTCTCAGTTGTTTCTGATTTGGGGTGGAGGGAAAGATAGTTGGGGAAAAGATGGAACTCTTCAAAGTTCAAGACCATTTATGACCTTGTTGGTCATATATGTTATTTTATATTCTTACAATGTTTACATTCTTGCAATGTTACATTGCATGTTTACATTGCAAGAATATAAAATAACATTATACGTGACCAGCAGGTCATAATATTTGAATACTAAACATTATTATCGTTCCACTATGAGAACACCCCTCTCTCTCTACATACACACACATGCAAACACACACACATAAACACATACACCCCTAAGTATATTCTGTTTATAAAATTCATAATGTTTATGGCTTGAGCTTAAATACTCATGAATCCTACAACTTACCTGGGGTAGAAAAAAATACATAATGGAGAAAATTATCACATATAGAGCAACTGTTGCTGAGCTAGTCTCTTTGCATGGAATAAGAAAATCCTATGAATTTGTCTTACAGATATTACATGTTGTATCTATGTTACATATGAGCATACAGATTTACAGATATTACATGTTGTATCTATGTTACATATGAGCATACAGATTTGCAGAGATGTTAGCTAAAATTCAAAACACCACTAAAAAGTGACAATACCAGGAATCCACCAGAAGTCTGTTAGATTCCAAAAAAGGTCAAGCTCTTCTCAGTAAACATGAATAAATAAGACAGAAGCTTAAGACAGAATATAATTAAGAGCAAAACTAAATATAATCAAATATCTGCTGAAAAGCATTGTGGTCATTCAGCAATGAGAGAGGATATTGCTAGCTTGAGTCAGAAATTAATACACTTGCAACAGAACTTGTCACCACATTCATGTGATCTGCATCCCTGCTTTGGTTATCCAGACGGTATCTCAAAATACAATATGACAAACATATTTTAGATATCAACAAATTAAATTTAACTTGGAAAGATTACAAAAGACAGAGGGTCTATCATTCCTAGCATACTTATTTTTGGATATTTTATTTCTTATCATTGAAAACATGTCATTCAAGAGATATTCTATTGAACCATCTATATGTAGAGACATAATTTCAAAACTTGAGATTCACAGACTATACAGGTCTGATTTTTCTACTAGAGGACACTTAAAAGTTGTTTGTCTAAACCATGAGCAATCTATTTCATTTAAGCATAAAATTTAATAGCTTCTTGATTTTTTTACCATACATAAATTATTTGATGTCCTTATAAAACCTTAAGTTTCAAGCTGGCATATTAAGATCTTAATGTTTAACTCCGCCTCTAATTTTAGGCTTTGCTATAGTAATATAAATTAAATACTTTATAAATCTACCATCATATTAGCTCAACCAATGAGTCAAAATCCTCTGGAAACCACATTCTAATTTAGAAATCATATTGAAATGGGACCAAAGCCAAGGAAGCAAAAAATAACTAATTTATTCTTTTTAATTGCAGATTATTTAATAAACTGAAGGAAACACCTCATGTAAATCAAAGCTAATTTATTCTATTTCTTCACAGGAAGTACATCAAAAGACTAATTATACCTGTAATTAGAATGAGTACCTCAGTTTCTGTAAAACAACTTATTTACCTCAATAGACAAATAAGTATCATATTATATTGTCTGCAGAGAATTCTACAGATAGGAGAATGAAACCAGCCAGAAGTAAAAGCATTTTGTAAAGAAAGAACACTCACATCCAAAGAAACACAGATTTTTGCCACCAATGCTAACAATAAATCATTTTAAATATCCATGTGCCACAGGATTTATTTACGGTAACAGAGCTTGGCTGTTCCATGAATGAAATTAATAGTGATTTGAAGTTACTATTAGATATAAACTAAGATGGCATTGTATTGCATTTCAGGTGTAAAGAACAGAACTCCATGCACCAAACCTACATTTGCTTATTTTTCTGCTTTTCTTATTTATTTGGTTTTCTTTGGTACGTTGGTTTATTTTATAAGACAACCAAGACAACGCTGTTTATCATAGGCCACTGATAGGAATCACAGTCGAGCCATTTCAATAAGAATGCCAGTACACACAGACTGCATATTTTGCTTGTTTGAAGTAAAATATCACTCAGGTAATACTCAGAGTGAGTAATATCAGACTCGGATCACACTCAGAATGAGTACCTCATTCTCCCAGTTTCTATTCCACATGAAGGTGTTATCCTACTGCATTTCTATTCTCTGGAGCTTCATTTTCCTTTTCTATATTTCTACCTAATTCACAACAGCCCTTTTCCCAAACCAAAGCTGTGAAGTTAAAAAAAGAAGCGAGCCTTTTCGATTGCAAACATGCTAGTCTCTTCCAATAGTTTAGCACGCAGAGTGTAATCGGTAGAGGCAGGCTCTGAATTCCCTCCAAAAAGTGGAGCTCGAGCCGGTTGGAGAGGTCAACCTCCCTGCGGAACACAAGCCCTCTCCCGAGGGATGCTCCTGCATCAGTCCCTGCTGCCTTTGTGCATCACTGTCCCCTCCCCCTTCCACAGGAGTCTCTAGTCTCAGGGCCTGAGCCACTGAGGGACCTGGCACAAAAATATTATACAAACCGAGGCCAGGCACAGTGGCTCACACCTGTAATCCCAGCACTTCAGAAGGCTGAGGCAGAAGGACAGCAAAAGGAGTTCCAGACAAGTCTGGGTAACATGGCAAGACCCCATCTCTACAAATAAATAACTAAAGGGCCACGCATGGTGGCTCGTGCCTGTAATCCCAGCACTTCCAGCATCATTCCCAGCTGTAATCTCAGCTGTAGTCCCAGCATTTAGAGTTCCCATCACACCAGTAGGGATTTTTTTCTTACATTTGGGCATCTACCAGATCTGTTACAACTTCCCATCAAGCACCCTTTTACCTGATGTAGCTTAAAGGCCTTTGATCCTTAAAAACTAAATTAGAGTTGATTAAAACAACACAGTAGGTGCTTGTCACACATTTCTTAAACAATCTGTTGGTCTATGATTACATTCAATGCTTCTCCAATACGGTGGTTTTCAAACTTTAATGTCTTAGAATCACTAAGGAAGTTAATTTAAAAATGCAGATTTTTAGGCTCCAGTTCCAACTTCAAAATCAGAACGTCTTAGGGTTCTAACAAGCATACCACACAGTTCTGAGCTGATGGTTTGTGGACCACATTTTTACATATGGGCCAGTCTAGGCCACTGAAAGATTGCACATGACCACAATTTTACATTTTGCTTTGGATTTTTATCAAGAAAAAAACCCTATCAAATAATGCACTGCATTTCCATAGCCATATAGTTGAAAACAGTAACTGCTACACCCGTTGGTGACTTTGAAGCACCAGCGGGAAATGACTTTAAGAAGTTAGCCATTCAATAGCCTTTGCTTCTCTGAGATATTCATACAACTTCATTACAGATAATAAACAGACTGATAGACAAATGAATGAACAAATAAGTACACAAAAAACAAAAATGATAGAATGTTTTCCCCTTTTAACCACATTTGCCAGGAAAACAGAGACAAATCTGATTCTCAAAATCTCACACATTCTGTGGCCAACGTCAGCACATATGTTCTTGCATTTAGCTATGCAAATTATTATGAGGAAAATTGAGTTGTGAAGGTAGACTAACTTCTCGTTCAGCAGTTTGCTAGGTTTGCTTAAGCAAATTGGTTCTTGCTAGATTTTGTCAAATAGATTTTGTCAAATCTATTTATTTGACATGGATTTATTAAGTTTTGTCCTGTCTTAAGTTTATGTCTGGTACTTTGGGGACTGAAAACTGAAAAGGGCAAGGTTTCAGCCCTCAAGAAGTTACAATCCTTCAGAATGACACAAAACATCTTTACCAGGAGCCAGACTGCAAATATTTCAGACAGAATATGGGACTAAAGAGGGTGAAGTGTTTACTTCCAGCAGAAGGGTTAGGACAAACTCTGTGGAGGGGGCTAGAATCTAGGCTGTAGTAAGATTTGGGCAAGCAGTAGAGATGTAGAGAGACATTCTAGGCAGAGGGGAAATCAGATTTTTCTTGCCTTCTGTAGTGTCCTGACCTTCCACATAGCACATTTTGTAACTGCATCTTTAATTAGGTAGCTTTATGTTCAACTCCTCTATCTTCCCTCACTGGATGGTGTTCTCTATGATAGAGAGATTTCTGTATGTTTCATTCACTACTCTATCCATATATACACATCACCTAGCAAAGGCCTGAAGCCGAGCAATCATTCAGCAAATATTTGTTGCTAAGTGGTTAAAAGTTTAGGATTTCATGTGGTTTTGGTATTTATTAATATGAGATTGCAACCTTGAACTCTAAAAGCCTTTATTTTCTTTTGCATAAAATGAAGTAATACTTCTTTCAATATAAGGTTGAGGTAAGAATTAAATGGATTAATGAGAACATGTAACATCTTCTCTGGTAGCAATTTTGAAATATACTTCATTATTAACTCTAGGCAGGTGAGGTGATGGACATATTAATTAGCTTGAGTTAATCATTCCATGGCGTATACCTGTCTCAAAACATCACATTGTACCCCACACATATATGTAATTGTTATTTGTCAAATTAAAATAAAATTTTAAAAATATAGAGTAATGCATATAAATAAATTATAGCTATTATAAATTTGATAGGAAGAGGCAGTGAAATGAAGCAAAGCTATGTTGAAGTTATAGCCTTTCAGTGGCAAGAGTTAAACTTGTCTAACTTGCTTTTGTATAGCTGAACAGAAGCACCAGGACAGACAATGCAGCAAGTTTAAACATTGGGTTTTTTGACTTGGTCTTTGCTCCTTTGAGGCTGTATGACCACTTCCCTTGAACTGATGGAACACTAATAAAACAGCTCTTTTATCATTAAACTCTCCTGACAATTTATGAGACAGCACATGTTCAAATTAATGTGTGATCTATAACATGCAAAGCCTGCAATAAAGGTACTAGGCTTCAAATTCTTGATTTGCTAATAGACAAGCAAGATTATCTGTACCTACGGACTTAGCAAGTAGCTCGTTGTTGTAGAATGAAAACAGACAAGCACTAGAGCCAGAGAAGCCTGGATTTCCATCATGCTCTGATTCTAACATACCGGGTAATCTCGGAGCAGTTACTTCATCTTTCTGAGCATGAGATTTCTCACCTGTTAGCCACGTATGATTAGACTTACCTTCAGGGGCCACAGTATGAGGTAAGGGAAAATCCAGTAGATGATACTGTAGATTTCAATTCCTTCTAAATATACATCAATCTCTAGTTCAGGGAAAAGAGGGAGTAATGGAGTGAGAGGAAAGAGTTTGGCTGACAGTGCTTTCCCCACCAGATTTTACTTGGATGAACAATTCTCTGAAGGAGTTTAGAACACACGAAGCGTTCTGAACTCTGAGCAGCAGGTCTCATTCTAGCATAAGTGTTCTTCCTTGTCTCAATATGGTCCTCAGACTCTAATGCAATGTTGTCATTTTTTTCAGCCAAATCTGATAACATTTTATGCTGGGTTTTAAAAAAGATAGGCAGAAGATGCCATAATTAAAAATATATATGAGAAAAAATTAAAATAATATTTGAGATAATTTTATCCATGAATTTTTTCCCCCTGTGAAATAGGAAATGGTGTTTTTTATGAATTTTATCAGCAGAACTCCTCAGTTTGGCAGGAGTATGATTGAAAACTGCAATCTCTACAAGCCCAAGTGTTTGTCATTCCTCCTACTAAATTATCAGGAATATTTATTGAGTACTGGGACCATGTAGTGATCTATGGACTTTAAATTACAGACTAAAGGAAGCAAGTTACACCCCGCAGAACCCGTGAACACAAAAGCACCTGCACTAGTGTATCAGGGCTGGGTCTGGAGAGATACATGCAAACTATACATCTTACTGTGTTTAATTTCTCAAAAAATTCTTTGGAAAAGATAACTTTATCTGAAATTTACAGAAGAAGCAAAAAAGATTTAGGTAATGTCATTCTGAAGGTGTTAGAGTGCCTTGAACATTATTTTTTGGGCCAGTGTTCCAGGCTCAAAGCTTTGATTACTCAAACACAGCAGGCCCTCCATTATTTGGGAACAAATGGGTGAACAAAGGTGAGGATGGTTCTGTGAAGAGGAGAGGGGGCACATATGCTTGACAGGGAAAAGTAAAGAGGGAAGGTAGTGCTTGTACATATTTTAGTGGGCAAAATTCTGGAATCCAGAATAGGTTATTTTTGACCTTTTTGACATTTACATTGACCAGTTTCCTAATTGGCCTGGATCTGTGGAACAATCTGTTAATTGTTCTCACATAGTTTAATTTGAATGAAAGCAAAATCTTTAAGCCTTAGAACTGACTGGGGAAGAGATGTGTTTATTTATTCATTCATTCAACAATTACTAAATGCATACCATACAACAGACACTGTGCTAAGCACTGAAAGTTCATTAATGAACTCAAAGACTTCTAACCTCTGAGTTTATAGTCTCTCCAGAGCAATACAGGCATAGAAACAGGTGCCATAATACCGGAATATAGAGGATTTATTAATTGCAGAAACTCAACATAATATAAACTCCCTGACCTTAAGGAACTTTTATTCTCATCATTATCATCTAACAATAATAATACTAGTTATAAATAAATGTTAAGCATTGAGTATTTCTCATCCTTCACCACTAGTAAGAGTCACCTATGAAGAGTTTTAATACTGAAAATATCCTTTCAACTTGAAGAGATTCTGGCTGAGCTTAGGTGACTCTCAAACATCTGTGTATTGAAAAAACTCAATTAGGTTGAAATTAAATAAAAATAAATAATAATACATTTACATCTGGCACTGTTCCAAATTTCCACCTTATAACAGGTCTTTCAAGTAGAAAAAATTGAAACATAGCAAGTTTAAGGTAATTTGTATGGGAGAGATGAGATTTGAACCAAGGAGATCTAACTCAAGAATCCATGCTACATGCCTAGGTGTTAAAACAAAAACCACTCTTTGTGTTTTGATACTGAAGACTCAACGGGTAACTCCAGGAGGGTTGACACAGGAGGAAACTCATTCCACCAAATGAGGTTTCCTATCAATTCCCAGCAGCAGTCTCTGCTGTTGGCCTTCCTGTTACCATGACACTGCTCTCTGGCACACTCCTTAGAGATGAAAGTTAAAGGAGTTCCTTCAGCCTCTAATTATTGAGACTGACAAATAATTAATCATTAGCTCCATGGTTCCTAGAAATATTCTATTTTTAATATACCACAATTTATCTTCAGTCTAATAACTTTACCTCTTTCATATTCTCCCTTTCCAGAAAGTGGTAAACATATCTGGCAATTCTTTGAACTAGTCCTTTTGGGGGTGGAAGTGGGGAATAATGTATAGACAAAATAAGAATGTCCAAGAGCTGATAATTGCTTTGCATAGCTATCATGACATGAATACATTGTATTAATCATTAGTATTTTGTATTAACATTGTATTCATTTATGCATATGTTAGAAACTTCATATAATTAAACGTTGAAAATAGGCAGTGAACCTCTTTAAAGATACTATGATATAAATCATCCAAAAAATAGTATTGATTTCTGATCTTAAATTAAAAACATGAGGAATGACGGTGATGCAGCAGTGGCCAACATAATTAATTCCAACATTACCCAGGCAAACAATTATCAATAATCTCCTATAACAGGCTGAAATGTATGTGAAGATATATTGTAAAATATTAGGCATTAAATGTGTTTCTCTTCCTTCACCATGTAAAATTCACCTATGGAGAGTTTTAATATCACAGATATCCTTTCAATCTAAAGACATTCTGACTGGGGTGGGCTGGGGTGAGGCTCAGACATCAGTCCATCAAAAATAAGGGCTCAGAAATGTTACAATAAGCAAGCTGTTGCTATTATTAACTAGACCACACTGGATACTTCAGGCAGGCATTTGTTTTATAGGCTGAAAAAAGAATAGAAGAAAACAGCACAAAAAAAAAAAAAAAAGTACAAAGGAAATGGTTCTTGATCATTTGGTTAATTTATTACAGAGACTGAACAATTAAACAGGCCACAATAGGCCGAAGCTTGATAGACCTTTGGTTTGCTTAGAAAAATGTGAGACTACCATTGATCCATTAAGGAGAGACTCAGACAAGGAGGAGTAAGAAGATCATAAGTATGGCTTGAGATTGTTCATGGCTTGAAAATACCTTTATATTTTAAGGTTTTAGCCCTCGAATCAAGCCAGGATAAAATACAACTTGATGCAACCCATCCATTGCTAAGTCACAGATCACTGCTGGTGCCCTTGGTCCCCTAAACAACCTTGGCTTTCTCCAAGGTTTAGAATGAATGTGGTTTGGGATTTACATAATCCAGTGATTCCCTGGTTGTACCACAACATATTAAATCAGAATGTATTAGAGTAGGATCCAGACATCAGTATATTTTAGAGATTGTCAGATGATTCCATTGTGCAGTCAACTTTGAGGATTACAGACATAACCGCTTCTCAACTTTGATGACCCAACCTGAAGCCCTGCTGCAAAACAAAAAAAGTTCTTTTGTCTTCATTAGTCGAAGTTTCCACTTGCTCAGGTCCATTCTCCTTCTAGAACTTCTCCTGATCTCTTGGTTTAAGTTAAACCACTTTTCTCCATTCCTCTTTACGTTCCATCCTGTCCCCACCTGCTGGTCTGTCCCTGGTCCATGCTTCTCACTTCACAACTTTAATCAGACATTGGTTCTCCCAGAAATTTCTAATGAACCCAACCCTACCCAGAGCTTTATATCCAACATATACATATCACCTGGGAACTTATAAAAAGGTATAATTCCAGGCCCAATTTGGGTCTATTGAATTAGAATCTGCATTTAATAAGATCCCAGGGAACTTGTATGCACATTCAAGTTTGAGAAATACTGTTCTAGGACACCATTTCCCAAAAAGTCTATTAAAGGACACTCTCAAGGACAGAAAATCCACTGCCTAGATTTTAAGTCACATTCTTTTATCTCTTTACAGAACATCTGTACATCCTAAATATATGCATTGAGTGGCAAGTACATGCCCCATACTAGGCTGGGTTTAAAGTATCCAGCTGTGAAGATGGCAGAAGTGGTCCTCATATTCATGGACATAAAATTGAGCAGGGGCAACTCTAAGAAGGAAGAGAAGTTAAGGGGATGTATAGGATGCTATGGGATAATCTACTTAATGGAAGAGGATGGGGGGCATCTATGGTGGTCTGGTAGATGAGAGCAGCATTCCATGGGGAGGGCAGTTTTCTATGGATACATAGGCTGAACACCTAGGGGCAGTTGAAGAGAGTGGAGTGCCAGCCTCATGCACAGCAGGTGCGAACTATACAACTATACAAACACTTGCCCAGTGCCTACTTGGTGTTACAAGGTGGTCTAAGTGCTTTCTTTATAAGCAGGTGTTATTATTAACCTCCATTTTACAAATTAGATAACTGAAGCAAAGAGACAGTAAGTAATAAATCTCTCATAGAGCAAACATGAAAATACAACCACAGTTATCTGGCTCCAGCATCTATGCTCTTATGCCCCAATCTACGGACTGCTAAACTGGGGGGGAAAGAAATGACACATTCAACAAGGAGAAAGAAGGACCATATGTTTAGAGTTAAAGCAAGCTTTGTTCATTGATCTATGGCCTTCACCAGAATGAGGGAGAGGAGGAGGAGGAAGGTCACTATTTAGGGGGCCTTAGCTTCTTACAACTGAAAATTTCTGGGACCCCCCCCCATAGTTATTGATTCAGAATTTCTGGTCATGGATCCAGAAATCTGCATATTAATAATGCTTCCAGGTGATTCAAATGCAATAAAGTTTGAGAACCACAAGCTTAAAGACACAATTTCCTCCAAAATTATCCCCCTCTCTTAGTGTCCTCTAATTAACCCATAGTTACTTAATAACATCTTAGTCCCAACCTAGAAACTAAAAATGAGGGTAAATAGGATTGAAGCGGAAAGCTGGAAGAAATCTGAAAATTGAATCTTTGCTCCTGCAGGTCCCTGACTACCAAGCTGTGAAAAGAATTATCTGGGCTTGAAAAGTTGGAGGCAAAGAGAGACCACAGAGACTTAGAACTATTTTTATTATGATGCCAGTGATTTAAACGACTAATTGAATCTCTGGAAATTGGAGTAAAATTTAAAGTTGCTTCAGGAACAATCATTTTACATGCCCTGTGATTCCACTCCCTCTAGCCAATGATAGGAAAAGATTCTTGTGTAGCAGAGAGAATTTTCTTGACTGTAGTATAGGTGGACTAGCAGTGGCTAAAGTAGTCTCTGGTCACCAGGGCACAGTGGCTCAACATAGTTAATCTGCTTCCTATGTATCAAGAGACTTCAATAGCTCCAACACCAATTTCTGGCTGGTGGGGTATTCTTTTAAATCCGGTCTCTTCTTATAACCATTTAACAGGAATTATACTAAACTCTCATGAATAAAAAGCTAAAGTAAATAGCTAAACATCAATAGAACTCCATCAACATACATTATATTATCCCCTTGCATCCTTTCAATATTTGTCTTTAAGAGCCTGAAATGTTTTTAGGTACATTATCTTTAAAATTTCCAAAGTCAGACTCCTAGATGCTGTCTTTCAAATGGTTCAGAATAGAGCAGTAGCTTTTCTATCCTTGCCTGCTTCAAAATAACATTACCCTGGCTATTCAACAAACCCTGTACATCCAGTTCATTTACTTTTGACCTTCATTCAGAAAAAAACAAGTTTTAGAGCGTTCCTAGAAGATATTGTTGTTTCCACCCCTCAAAAGAGTAGATAAATAAAGCACTGTATTTTCAAAGCTCTTTCTTACTCAATATATTTATTTCTGATTCTAACTATAAGCAAACTTCATCATACACTACTATATTAATTCTGCAACAAATGATCATCAGCAAGATTAAATGCCATAGTTATAAAACTTTATACTGGTATCCCTCCATTGCAATACAAGACATTGGCAATGATCATTTTCAACAGCTGTCACAGCTGTTTTCAATCACTGAGAGGTGTTTGAATGACTGTCAGATCTATGTCAATATTGGCCTTGTTTTCGTGTCACTCTCAATAAGTGATGCCATAGATGTGTGAGTCAAAGAGCATTTGAAGGATCTTATATGCACACAGCTGGAATTATCCAAGGAAAGTAAACCTCTCACAGGTTCTCTCTCTGCAGAACTGCATACTTTCTTCTTCCAGGAGGCTGGTGTAGCAAGACAGTCATGCCCTGCATGAGAGGACGTGGTTGCTAAGAGAAGCCTAGGGAAGAGTGGATGAGACTCACTGAACTCTGGGTATTAGAAGTAATGTTCTGTCTTTCCTTTTCTCGGATTTGCCTTTTGTAACCATGCAAAGGTAAGATCAAAAGAACCAAGGATAGGGTATGAGGCTAAGGGAGAGTGACCAAGTTATTAACTCTAGATCTGAGGCCAAAATGGAGTTTTGGGATGAGGATTAATTATATCTTCACATGAACTAGCTTATCAGGGAGCTGCAATAAGCTTTGGGGAAAAGATCTGTTCTAAGAGAGAGAATCACTTTACCATAGCACTCCTATGTGTTCATTTAGGACTTCACTGTTAAGTATCCTGGATTAAATCCCTTCAGATATACTCAGATGTATAAGGTATCGCCATTAAGAATAAAGAAATATAAATCACATATTGCCAATTTCTGTATTTGTTCAACACTTTTTAATGTATCTGCTCTTGTATTCCCATGTACTTATATTCATCAGTGGTATGAGCATGGTTTCTAGCCCTATATTCTAATCAGGGTACTTGGAACTGGGGTCCAGTCACATGAGAGCCACACAGAAACTGTGATTCTGATGATGCTTTATAAGGAATCACATGGGAATGACTGTTCAAAATGCCACAATGGGGTTAGTAGGAGATGAAGACTCCTGCTATACATACAGTTGAAATTATGACATAAAATAACAGATATGTTTTCTCTTCCAAACTCTGATAGGTCTGGAAATACAGGACTTCATTTAAAAACTTTACCAAACTTGTTTCCAGGATGACATGCAAATGAAAGAAAAAAAAAGGTACATTCCACAACCTCTTACTTATTTAGCTGTGGAGAAACAATCAGATTAGGGAAGAAAGCACTAAGAAGGCAGCATCAACCTACCTGCTTGGCACAACCTGGGGCAGGGTGTCCACTCACTGAAAGCAGTAACAATACAGTCTTTTTTGCATGGGAGAAAACAGGGGCGCACGGTTTCAGGTCGAGTAGAATCTGGACATCTGTCAACGTGAAGAGACCGTGTCAGTGACTCTTTAAGAGACTGAGTGGTTGAACACAGAACTATAGGATTTTAGAATAGAAAATATTAAGGCCTCATATTCCTTTAACAGGTGAGGGAAGAAAGACTCCTGAAGGTGAAGCTACTTGCCCAAGCGCTCAAAGCTGGAGCCAGAGCCTGAAGCAGACCTCAGCTCTCTTGACCCGGAGACAAAAGTAACTTTTCATTAAACCAGGAAAATAATGCCTGAAACCAATGAAAGATGGTCAAGAAAGTGTCTCACCATCAGCACCAACTCATTTTACCTTTTTCAGAAAGAAAAGACTGAAATACTGTTTTAAATGTTTTATTCAGGGTGATATATCAAATTAGCAATATTCAACAAAAGAAAGGATTATAAAAGCAATATAAGAATATATTGGAAAACAAAAATCTTTGAAGGTTGCTTAAAAATACTAGGAATCTTTGATCATTAACAGAATTCTAGATTATTTAAATAATTAACAGGTATTTCTATAGAACATATAGACTGAATAGATGAAAGAAGAAACTTATGACAGCCTGTAAATAACAAATGTACTAACTAGCATTAACAAGAAAAATATATTATTTTTATTATTTTGCTGATAATTAATTTAATGTTCAGACTTGGGAAGAAAGTAATGTAAATAGTTAATGGATTCACAATTATTTGGAAAAAATAAAGTCTCAGAAAATAGCAAGCCAATTTTCATTTGTTTGCTTGCTTGCTTGCTTGTTTTTAGAGTAGAGAGGGCTAAAAATCACATTTATTATATTCTACAACAGCATTACACCAAGAAGAAAAACAGGAAAGCACCTTGCATTATACATTTGGTTTTTAAATTCTGTTTCCCATAAGTTTCATATAAAGAACAGAGATGCAGTGTGTATAAAGTTTAACAGTGTGAGTTTTGTATCAAATAGCCAGAGCTTAGTTAAGTGTTCTGTTTACATTCTTTCAGTTACTCTTAAAAGCAACGATAAGAATTATAATCATCATTTTCATATGATAAGCTGAGGTGTTGAAATGATAAGTAATGGACCCAAAGCCACATGAAGACAAGCACTTGAAAATATTATGATTGAAAAAACACCAATGTAGCAAGTTTAAACAGACAATGAATGTAATTGTAACAGAGAACAGAGAAAAATGGAAAAGAGAAAATTGATGAAGAAATAATGGACTAAACTATCACAAAGTTGAAAAAGGGATGATAATTCAGATTGAAAAACTAGGAAGTGTATACAAAATGGCCAATATGCAAATATGGGGACTGTCCAAATTTCAAACACAAAGGAAAAGTAAGAGAAGAAACTAGTAATCCCAATGCTTTGGGATGCCAAGGCAGTAGTATTGATTGAGGCAAAACCAGCCTAGGCAACACAGACAGATCCTGTGTTTACAAAAAAATATAAAAGATACTAGCTGGGCATGGAAGTACATGCCTGTAGTCCTAGCTACTTGAGAGGCTGAGGCCAGAGGATTGCTAAAGCCCAGGAATTGGAGGCTGCAGTGAGCTATGATAACACTAGTGCACTCCAGAGCCTGGCCAATAAAGCAAGACCCCATCTATAAAAAAGAAAGAAAGAGAGAGAGAGAGAGGAGGAGGAAGGGAAGGAGAGAGGGAGGGAGGTAGGGAGGGAAGGAGTACAGAACAGAAACTAATAACTGTTGGAGCAAAAAGGAAAAAAAATCTAAGAAGGGAGAGGAATTTGACTGACATCAGATCTCATCAACTTATATAATTATAAACCTGAAAGCATTTCCATAGTGTTACTGTTTTAGAAACAATGCATAGAAGAAACACAGAAGAATAAGTTTTAGGATAAAATGTTCTAAAACATCATTCTTGTCACAGAGAGTACAGGACAGGAGCTAGAAATAGGAGAGAGGATGGACACTGGATTCCTCCAACAAAGCAGGTGTTCAGAGAGTTGATCTACACACAAATGAAATAGTAAACAAAGTCATTATGGACAAAACGTTTGTGTCCCTCCCAAAATTTGTATGTTGAAACCTAACCCCCAAAGTAAAAACATCCGGTAGTGCAGCCTTTGGGAGGTAATTAGATCATGATGGTCCAACTCTCATGAATGGCATTAGCATCCTTATAAAAAGAGACACCAGGTAGCTGGCTTTCTCTCTGTGTTCTCCACCACGTGAAGACACAACAAGGTAGCAATCAACAAACCAGGAGGGGGGCCTTTCCTGGAATTCAACAATGAGGTCACCCTGATCTCGGACTTCCAGCCTCCAAAACTGTCAGAAATAAATGTGTTTGTTGTTTCGGCCACTCAGCCTATGGTATTTTTGTTATAGCAGCCCAAACTAACATTGAAAGGTTCTAAGAAAATTGATCAAAAGTACTACTGTAACCTACCAACAGAATGCCAACATTCTGGAAGGAGCCAGGAGAAGAACTAATGAAAAGGAGCTAAGGTTGATTACTTTCATGGGAGCAAATCAAGGAATGACCATTTTAAATTGATAAATGCAGAGCTACATGGCTGATCTGTGAAAAATATATCATTTAGAGTTAGGAGGTAAACACCAGAAAGGGAATGGACAGTAATATATACCTAATTTGCTTGTATTCATATAAAGACACAGTGGAGATAGATGAGGAACAAATAAAATGGTTGTTGGTGACAGGGAAAGAGGAGGGAAGTGGGTGAATGTGAGCCGAGATGGGATAAGGCTTCCAACTGTTTACCTTTTTATAGTTACAATTGGTGAACTGTGTGTCTGTTTTCCCAATCAAAATTCAGAGAGAGACAGAAAAAAAAATCAGCAACTGTTAAAAACTGGTTGTGCTATATAAATATATTTTCTGGTTTTGATAATGTACTATGATTATGTAAGATGTTACAGCTGGAGGAAGCTGAGTGAAGGGTACACAGAATCTCTCTGTACAATTTTTGCAAGTTGCTGGGGATCTATAATTATTTCAAAAGAAAAACTTAAGATTTAAAAAAGTGGTTGTGTTAAGGAAGTAGGATATGAAGTGGAGGAGGGGGTGGTTAAGAACCTACTGCTTTCCACCATCAGTCCCTCTACTATTTTACTTCCACAATAAAACATGTAACGCTTTGATAAAAAAAATAAACTAAAATTAAAAGATATATACTTACAAAAATTGCTCAATAAATTAATTTTTATTAGTGGCATTAATTATCTTTAATACATACAAAGATACACACCCAAATCATCTATAAAATGATTAATTCAATGAGCATAACAAGAGAAAGAAAGATGTATGTCATTATGAGGATACAGTGTTAATTAAACAAGCTACTCTGGTCAGGAAAATTTATATCATACTTTAGCCAAAATAGGAAAACACTAAAATCATTCCCAAGTCCTTTATTCCTTTTTTAAGGTCTTCCAAAATTGAATTGAACTGTCATTTATTCTAACCCCTCTCCAACCTCTCCTGGTAGGTAGCAGGGAATGAAAGCACAACTTGAGTGACACGGACTTCTTTTGTGCCTAGGAGTCAAAGGGGATCCCACATGGACCCACTCGACACTCATACGTTTCACAAAACAGCCTGGAAACATTTGTGGTGTGAGACTCAAGCTTTCTGTGAGAGTTGCTAATCTCTCAGGAATTTCATCCATGTCAATTAGGAAGAGGAGCTAATCTCTTTTAGGGAACTGATACTGTCAACTTTATTGACCCTTTATTGGAATTACTCACCAAAAACACTCACTGAGTAATACCTGAACTCTCCCTGATATGGTCCCTTCTCTCTTCTTGTCTTAAGTCCAAAAGAGAGAAAGAGTATTGTTCCCTCAAGGGCAAAGGTCAAGCTTAGGTTACAGTGCTATTACAGAAGAAATGAACTGTGGGCTTTTCTGGAAATGCAAGTTATTTCTAGTTTGATAAGGGCCAAATATTTTCCTGCAAGTGAAATTGTCTTTTTGTCATTTCCCCTGCCAATGAGATTTACCTTTTCCTCAGGGATTCAACTTTCTGTTCCTATTTATCTACATGTTGTCTATTCTTTCATGCATTGTCACATTTCCAATTTCCATAAATTTTCTCTTAGTCTTCAAAAATATAGTCCTTGGCTACTAGCAACCTAGGTGCTCCCCAACTTCTAAAACGGTAAAGTTTATTTTCTGTATCACTGTATTATTACTAACAGAGAAAAGACTTTTGATAAACTTTTGTGCTGCTGATGTCTGTGTGTGTGCATGCTATACATATGCTAATTTTGAAGGCCTTGATGGTAGAATTCCATTTTATATCATGTCTTAAAAATGCGGTATTTAGCTCAGTGTAAATGTTTAGTAACAGTAAGTGAATGACTGAATAGTATTCTGTGCTATTGAAGCCTGAAGACAAATAAATCCCTTGGGAATATTAGGCTCATTTCTCCAGCTATTTCCACAACCAAACTAAAGCCTTGAAATCCAGAGAAACAGATGGATTCACTTTTTAGTTAGTAAGCATATATGGCCCTTTGCCTTTGTCAAAATTTAACTTCCTGCTTTCATGTAATACTCTGGTTCTAGATTAGCAATGCTCTCCATAAAAGAGAATGAATTCCATTTCAATAAATATATTTTCCTGGACTTTCACTGGAATGTTCTATAACTCTTGTCTCTTGGCCATATTGTAGGCTTTAGCTTCTTATACACACTGTTCTGAAATGCATCAAATTGAGCTACAAAGACCGGCCATTTTTTTAACTATGCCTCCATGATTAGTCATCTGACCCAGGAACTGACATATTCATCTCACTCAGCTAGATGGGGGATACCTGCCAAGTTTTTAAACATTAAATGTTTAAATGGAACTATTTATTACTATATCTCACAAAATGCCAGTTGTTTTCACATTAAAGGCAGAAAGTACCTTATCAGGAACTTTGAAAAGCTTTGAGAAATGTGTTTTCAGTCTTTATTATTATTATTATTATTTTTACACTGCCACTGAGGAAAGAAAAGCCTTAAACAGTAAAACAGAACCAAACACAACTTCAGGAAGATCCCAATAAGCTCTCTCTCTCTGGTTCAGTTGTGCCCTAGGTAGTTTTTATTTTCTGATATGATCAGTTCTGTTACTCATACAATGGTAATAGTTTCACTGGTACAATTACATGGAAACCAAAACATCAACTCAGGGACACAAGAGCTTGCAAGAAACTCTATGCCTCTCTGTGCAGTGTGTTTAAAGATATAACACATTATTTTGACCCACACATTTCATGAGACATGCTTCCTTCTGTGTTTTCTGAAGGCCACTCTTTCTCTAGGATATTTTCTTCTTCCTTTTCATTTCTCTATCCTCATCCCAAAGATTTCATATATGACAGGAGATCTTTTCCCACTGCAATGATTTTCATATGAAAAAGAGCAAAAGTATATTTCCAGAGGCATAGCAAAGGATACTTTATATTGCTGATAATCTCCCTGGGTGATTTGCTGGACAGTAGGTATTATTTTCTTAGCTCAATTAATCTCATTGACCTCAAGAATTTTAATTAATTTCATTAAAGTCAATGCAGGCTGCTCATGTTTAACAGGATTATTTGGAGACATACCATAAGAATTAAAACTAGGTTGTTAAGTCTCTAGCCTCATTAACAGTACAGAAAGTAATTAGCAATGTCTTTATATCTCTGTGTGTTTGTTGGGGAAAACATCTGTGCAATTGATTTTTCTGTGTTGGTAAACCACAGCAAAACTGGAGATGATTTACTGTAATAAAACTATTTTAGTCTCACTTATGTACATTTTCAAACAAATACATATTAGTTTATGAATTATGTTTTAAACCATAAACTTCTGTTCCTGTGATTTTTTTTCTCAAATCATCTTTAACATTTGAGTAAGCTCATGTGCTCAGAAACCTTCACAAAACTGTTATTCAAAGTAATAATGATGATACAAGAAGAAATAGATGCTGATTGGAACATATAACTTAACTTTTTCTGTCCAAATAGTCCTTTAAAATATGATGATAATACATGGAATAGGTAACAGTCTTAATTCTAATGCACCCTTTGCTAAAAAATAAACAAGTTACATTCATGTCCAGTAGATTTTTCCTGTCATGGTGGTTCAAAGATGAAAAGCTTTGTGGAAGGGAGATCAGGCTTCAGGCATGCTAAAATTTTTCATCACTATGAAGAATAATAGTTTGCTGCATTTTATGTAGGGTTGGTACTACATCTAAGTCATACTTATTTTTATTGGTATATTCATCCTAATCTCATGCATCTTTTCTTAAGCAGTTGAAACTTTAGTTCATAAAAATAAACATTATCTAGGCTTCAATCCTTCTCAGATAAAAGGAGTTCTCATATCTGCATAACACTTTTATAAAACTTTCAGAATTTTATCATAACCTCATGATTTAGGTTTTCACCTGAGGCAGGTGATACTAAATGTTATTGTCCATATTTGTCTATAACTTCTATTGATTCATTGGTCCAATCAATCCATTTGGTGATATGGCTACCAGGTAAATTGAAAAATACAACTGATACAAGTTGCCATTTCCAAAAACACTGCTACCAATATGGAGTTAGGTTCTAGAGCAAAAACAGTATTTATGAGCTAAAAAGAGCAGGTCATATGTAAGACATATTGATTACTTTTCATGATAGTCCCCTTTAACAAAATTTATCGAGAGAGATTAAATATGTTTTTCTTGAAGCAAAAGATAAACATCAGTTTCCCTTGATCTTCATACCCAATCTTTGTCAAACCTTATCACTCATATCACATATATCATACATAGCTTTAGTTCATTCGTAAACTCCAGAAATGTTTATACTACCTGCCAAAAATTATTAAACTGGGGCTGCAACAAGAAAGAACACCTAATCCCAGCACTCTGAGAGCCACATTTAGGAGGAGGGAAAGCTGAGATGTTCCAGGCTATGCTCCCCTTCAAGTCACAGCGTGACATGCAAATACATGTCTCCATGTGTATTTGCAAAACCATCCGCTCATCAGATGCTCTAACAACCAGCTCTCGGCAGTGTCTGGCCAGTCTGCAATCTATTTGCCATAAATAGTTCATTTCCCTTAATGGAACTTGTATGACTTGCCTTACACATGGCTAAAGTGGCTTCCATGACAATGTGGACCAGGCCCAGAGCCCTTCACCATGGTTCCCCAGATGAAATTATTCAGTGTTTCCATTGCTCATGAGAGAAAAACATTAAATTGAATTAGGCAGACACTGAATGCATTTTCATATTTTGCCATGGAGGGCAGGGTGAAGTCAGTAGAGGCAGGACCACAGCATTCATTGCTGCCAGGATTTGTTCCAACTGCATACGTTTCTTTCTGAAGGATAGCATGAATCTCTCCTTTTACTTTTTCCACCAGACCTGACTCTGTCTGTAGCAACTCTCAGCTCATGTGCTTAGAGTATCATGAATAGAAAAAAGTGAATTTCATTCTCCCAGCCTGAAAATTCCTGGGGAAGCACTCTATGTTACCTAGCTTATGACACTAGACCAAAGCTGGCACCAGCTCATCTTAGTGGCCCACACCCTGTGCCTAGAGTGGGGTGTCCAAATACAGCCACTGGGAATCTCTCCAGATAGACCAGTCACACAGTCTCTCTATAAGGCATAGGGCCCTTCTGTTTTCTTCTTTACCAGCCTTCTCACAGGGACTTGAGGAAAACATAAATGTCCACATTTGGTCTAGTGATAAAACTCCCACAGCCAGTTCTTTAATCAATTATGTTTTTCCTCCCATCATTTGCAATTGTTCTACATCCTTTTGATATCTATACCCTAGTTTCCAAGCCCATATTTTCCTACTGTCTTTAAAAAATTTTATATCCCCATGTATAGGCAGTATAACATGCATGAGATTGTAAGCTACTTAAGGGCATGGATTCATTATTCTAATTAGAATGGCTGTATGGCTGTATCTACTTACTGCAGGAAAGATCTGTGGCATCTAAAGAAGAGTAAGACACAACACTATAATTCCAAGCACAGAATCTACCATTATGTTGACCTAGTCTTTATGTGATTTGAGAAGAGCAAACAATAATGAGATCAGCTCTAGAAAATTTGTTTGATTCTTCAAATGCATTCAATGTTTGTGGATACTATTCATTTTTATCCATGAACTGATATATTACTACATATTATGAATGCACCAGTGATACACATCATAACTGTGTTTATCTTTGTTTGAGGCTCATGTTTTAATCTTTAACAGTCTAACAGCAACAAAAAACCCTCTTACTCTATCAGAAACCCAGAAATATCTATTGCTTGATAAATGCTTTCAACTAATAATACTCAACATGAAATAAATGCGTTTTCAGTAACAGACTAATAATACCTTTTGGTCATCACTTGTCCCACATGACTCTTGACACAGAAGACCCTCCGACTCTGAATGCCTACACCACATGTAGCTTCTCCATTCCAGCCAATGGTTGCATTAAGGGCAGTTATCAATGTGTCTTCAGAACAAGGGCCCCAAGGCGATGTCTCCCAGTGAAGTTGCATACAGGAATGGTCATTACACAAACGATGCTCTTGGAGGGCCTGACTAGGGGGACACGGCTTTCCACCTGACAAAAATAAGAACAAAAGATAATACATAGCTGTTGCTGTTGTGGCTCTTGTTTTTGTTATTCCTGCTGTTTTAATGGTCTAGAGAGACAGCTTTGCTGACACAGCCTTCCAAAGACCTGAGCCACTGTGCCATTCTTCCCAATCGTAGAACAGGGATTTTTGTCCTGAGCAACCCCTGAGGATAATATAGTGCACTCGTTTCTACTAAATAACAAGCAGCAGTCCACATCAATTAGATTATAAAATGAATTGACTCTATTGTGCACCACTGCAGCATGTATCTCTGAGATAAACTCCAAAGAAACCTGCTTTTCAAAAAATATTTTTATGCTTCATGTATTAGTCAGAACAGTCTATGGTCTCAAAGTGATATTATCTGGAACACACACACACACACACACACACACACACACACACACAACTTATGCAGCATGGTCTTCCTTTCCTAAGAGAGGTGTTAGTTTTCTAAGAAAACCATTTTAAGACACTCATCCTCCATCAAGCAGTGCATTTCACTGCAATTTGAGAAATACAGAAATATCTGTTAAAGTTTGGAGAAGAGAGCCTCTCCTTAAACTCTGAAATAATACCTAACAATGTGCTATCCCCTGGCAGGGAGTCCAGACATATGTGTATCCATAGACTCTTGGATGAGTCAGACAATCTAATTTCATTATTTTCCTTTTCTCACAATTTTTTATCCAAATACAAAGTGGTATTTATCTAAAGTATCGATCTTTTCCTACTCTTCCACATTTTAATGGTTTATACAGTAGATCAAATGTCCAAGATTCCTGACCTTGGTTTTGTTGCTCTTGATTTTTTTTTTTTTTTTTACCATTAAATACTACTGACTCCCATTCACCCCTTAAGGAAACATAAAAGAAAAGAGAAGGAAGCAACTTCACTTTAAGAATATGAAAATCTTCATTTATCTTGACCCTGGCCCCATTTCTCAGGATCAAAGAACAGAAACTTACTTAAAAAGTAGTTCCTCACAGCCAGTGGCCATGCTATCCTGCTGTTCTAACTGAGCCATGGGCAGAAAAAGCCAAGGGAGGGGATGAAAGAAATGACGTGTGCTGGGGACAGAGATCATCACCATAAATTACAGGAACAGCTGCTCCTCTAATTTGTTCTGATGTCACCCGCTTATATTCTCATAGCACTTTTTAGCTTCTTCAAAGCCATTTTCACAGCCTTCATGCTGTGCACCCCCTCCTGCAGAATGCTGGCATGACAGAACAGAATACCAGCAAGCAGGAATCAGGTAGTTTGCAGATGTTAGTGGCAGTTCCCAGTTGAGAAGCCATGTCTCCTGATTCTTAATTTGCAGCTCTTTTTTACTAAACATAGTCTAATTATATTCCCGACTGCACAAGCTCTCTTCAGTTTGGATGTGTGTCAACCAAACTCTGTTTCCTTGTCTAAGAAGGGTATTGCAAAATAGCATCCATCTGATTGCCACGGCCCATACACAGGTATGTGGTAAAGCAGTTCATGTAAATAGTGAATCCAACAGAGTTAAACTAGAGGATCAAAGCAAAAAGCATGGATGGAAATGAAACTGTAAATCTGGATTCAGGGAACAGAGATATCATCTATGTGTGACTACTTCCTCCATATAAACTTCTCTATCACCCACGAGGAAAAATGATAATAATTGAGCTATTGAATCTAGGATAAAAACCTTTTCTGTTACTCACCTTCCCCAGCCAATGCCAGGATAGTTCTTGATCTGGTCTGTTTCCCATCTGAGTTTTTATTTGAGCAGGACTGGGAACAGGATGACCACTCTGTCCACTCGCTCACCACACAGTCCATTCGGCAGGGAATTTCACAAGCCTTCCTTTCAGGAGGAGGTTGTAATGGGCAAAGACTTCCCGATACATCTTCTCCTACAATCAACCAGATCAAGACAGTTGGTGATTAACGCATAATCAAGTCCAGTCCCAAGAACAGTTAGGCTCATTGCTTTATCTATTACTGCAGTTTAAAGTACAAGAAAAAATGATACTTTCTTCAGCCATTCGCAATATTTACATCAGACAAAAACTGCTAGGAGATAATTTGGCATTTAGAAAGGCAGATACTACAGCAGAACTCCCATTTGTAGTCCTTCATAAGGACAAAGTTGGCTTTCAGAAACAATTTAGCCGTGGATGGTGGAAGATGGATGTGGCGGATGTGTTATGGACAACCATATATAACAAGTATATACTTTTCTTCAAAGTGGAAGTCAGAGCTGTCCATTCACCTGAAACCACAATTTATGTTGAGCATTCTAATCTACTAAATTAAAAAAATTTTATCATTCTAATTTTCTTTTGGGTATTTTCACCTCCATATATTCAACCTTATGCAAGATTATCACATGATGACTCTTTTGTTCTCCTTTTTCATAGTGGTAAATTATCCAAAACTAAAATGAAAATGGATCTGTGGCTAAAATTACATAACATGTTGACAAAGTTGACGGCCAGTCTGAAGTTCTCCCTAATAACATTTTGATTAGTCTCCCTAACAACATAACCCCTTGAATAATCTAATGCATTGATAAACCAAAAATAACTATACTCAAAAATACGAAACAAAACACGCCAGATATCAAGGATCTCCACTTTTGCTATTGTCTCAGTGCCTTTCTATAAATACTATTTACAATCCTTTGATACCATATCATAGAAAATGATTTTTCAGAAACTATGAAATAATAGAGTTTTAAAATTAACAGATGTTAGGACTAAAGGGATAATTTCTAAGTAATGGAAAAATATCTCAAATGACTACAATGGCTTCTTAAAACTCTCAGGTTATCTATTTGCTATTACTAGAATTCAAATATTCCTCTTTTATAGATAATAACTCTCACTATTCCCCCCATTCACAGTCTCCTCATAAAAACAGAGGACACAAAGAATAGTGACATCATTTATTGTATGAAATAAGAACATAAAATGTGAAATGGCAACTATAGGAGAGAGGCAGTTTTGTTTGTGTGACTTTATGGCTTTGAAATTCTCTTGTCATGATCTGGCTGGAACAAAAAAAATAAATGTGAAAGGGACTAGTATTTATTGAACATTTCTTTGTGCAAGACAATGTGTTTTGCATATATCACTCAGGCTTTGCATATGTTATTGAGTCCTCAGGAGAAACTCTGAATTGGAGGTGTGATCCATCTCTTCTCTTAGGTGAGGGCTCAGAGCAGAGGCTTAGAGAGGAAAGCTTGCTCATGCTTATAGGGGCCTTAGCTGGGGAGCAAATCCAAACTCCCTGACTCTAAAACTTCCGCTTCTCCCATTAACCATGCTGTGTCTAATTCCAAGGAGATGGATATTCTTCTTCTGAGGAAGTAAATAAAACAAGCTGACAGTCAGCAAGACTGCCTGAAGGAGAAGATAGTGCACAGCTAATATGTGCATTTATATTTGTAAATGAGGCCAAGCTCATTGCCCTTGAGGTACAAATAAAGCTTTTCAAGCATATGATGAGAAGTAATAGAGGTTCTAGCAGATAATCAAGCTGAAAGACCAGTTCCAATAATTCTTTCTTCAGTCTCAATCTATTTCCAGGTTGAGTCCACCCTGTGTGTAACACACACACACACACACAAACACACATCCAATACAGCACTTTACCAAGTGTAGAAGCAGGCAGAAACAAAATGCCCAACCTACAACTAATCAAAATTTGATTTCCACACTTGTGACTACTACTAACATAGTCTGTATACAAAATACTTTAAAGCTATGTCTTACAATAGACATATTGAAGAACAAGGTAGGGGTTTCATGAATAACAGTAAAAGGAAAGGTGGGAAGTGTTGGGTTAAAAGTAGTAACATTGGTCTCATTACTGAAAAATTTCTCAGTGTTGAAAATGCCAGTATATATTGTAAATTTCCTAGAAGGGAAATGAGATATAGTGTTTTTCATCCTTATTTGAACAAGGGCCATACTTTTTGAAGAGCTTCTCTCTCTTTAAGAAATGGTACTTTTATGAGTATGCTTTGAGAAAACTCTACATTAAAGAATTATAAAATTGTCAACTACTATATGATGAGTACATACTATGTCCAACACATATTATGGGATAAAAATAGATGAGCTTACCATTACTTATCTTTCTACAGCTCATGATTAATGATGTAGATGAGGTATTAACACATAAAAGCAAAACCGAGTGCATGTCAAGTTGCAGCTGTGTGATTCAAACACAAACTATTTTAGTGAGTCAGGGGATTATCATGGTCCCCTCCAGTAAGCGGAAATAAAAAGGCTGAGAACTTGTGGCAAGGATGGAGGGTATTTCAGGCATTGGAAGGGTCAGCAAAGGTTAGGTAGGAAAAAACAAGGTGTCTGGAAGATAGCTAATACTGAAGGTGCATGATGAAAAGAGAAAGCGTATCTTGGAGGAGTTATCTGGCATCGAATTCCAAATGATCTAGACTGACACGTAAGTTTTATTATATTTCTGCCTTCCCTAAATTCCCAGTTATTCTGGTTTCCCATGA